>JADFUC010000238.1:0-89635 GCA_019722365.1 Lithospermum erythrorhizon | reverse complement strand
CTCAGTATACTTCGTTCAGTTACGTATTGCTTATTCAAGCTTGGATGAACATCGATAAATTCGGTGATAATCGTCAAACCCGAACATAGAATATTGGCGTTCCTCCATATATTTGGATTCGAGGCGAGGAAACCGTTGCTAAAGCCTGTCTAGTTATTCGATGTGTCAATAAGGTTGGAAAGCTCATGCCATCTGGTCATCGTCTCTGACAACCAATTCTTCCAAGGCAGATGTAGTAAAGTTAGAAGTAGCAGCTACTTCAAAGCTTAAATCAGAGTCCAAAGTGAGGCCAAAATCTCACTAAGTCCCAGTGAGTCAAATGCAAAACAAGTCCCGTCGTGAGCCAAAATTTCATTAAGTCCCTTTGGGTTATATCCGCCAAGTCCCATTTCTGCAGTGACACGTTGTTAAGGCCGGCTGTGGTCTGGTAAACACTTGTTGCTTGACGATTCTTCCTATCACTTTATCTATTTCGAGCTCGGAGTCTATCCTAAATCGAGTGTCATGCTCAGGCCTTTAGAATCCCATCAAAGACAAGTGGCCTCTGCCAGTATCAAGTCCCGCGTGAGTGCCAGAGTATTACTCACAGGGTAACAAATCTCAAATCAGTAGGCAACATCGACTACATAGTCCCGGATATAGTACTGGCAGAGTCAGCCTGAGCGCTTGCGGTAAAGTCCATCGAGTCCAAAGTAGACGGAATTGATCGAGAGACCCCGAGATCAAGTCAGGGAAGTATTGGAGAATTCACTGGTGTTAGAATTTGAAGTTGTTGATAAGTTGGGGCAATTGTGTGAATTTAAGGGTAATAAAAGGTTAGATTGAGAGGATGCAGTGACATGTGATGTAAGGATTAGAAATTGATCGTGGTGTAAGAGGTTGATCTTTAAAATAATTAAAATTTCTCTTGGATACTTGGAGTAATTGAGGGGATTTATCCTTTCGGTTGTTACTTATACATGTTGAGTGAAGTATATGGTAATTGATTGTGTATCTAGCGTAATAAACTTATACGTGAGCCCAATAGTGAAATTGTGAAATGTTGACTTGAGCCGGTGGTTGTGTTTGCTATTTATTTTTGTGGTATTCATGTTTAAATTTGTATATGATTGGTGTGTTCATTAGATATATTTGTGTTATGGGCGATATACGGCAGAATATATTTTACGAGAATAGTTCTATATGAAATTGTTGTCGTGTGTATTATGGATGCTAAGTTGAGTTGTTGTGTGTGTATGATTGATATTATATGTGTGATTTATTGAATTGTTTGATTTGAGAGTTGAGATGAGGTGGGGTGTTCGAAGGGGTGAGCCTGCTTAGGAAAAGGATGAATTGTTATACATAATGTTATTGTGGTTTATCTTTGTAAGTTGTTTTATAGTAGTTGTAGATGCAATGACGTGGTGTGGTAGAAATTTTCTTTGTTTACTAAGGTTTAATTATGTGATATGGAGTAGTATGGTGACATAAATTATGAGTGGACAATATCGGTATTAGCGTTATAATTTTAATTGCAAGTGGTATTTGGAGGCAATTGAGGATGTTTATAATACTAGGGTATTAATAATAATAACAAGCGAGCAATAAGATGATAAGCTTGAATAAGGGAAAATTGGCGGTTGAATGTGTTATAGTGTAAGAGAGTCACTGCCTTAAGTTATTGACATAAGATATTATGGGAGCTACGAAGACAGGTACTATACTGGGAGAATTTGAGTAGGTGACAAGGTGTCGTGATGTTAGTTGATAAGGGCGTGTCGAAAGGTGTGTTGAGATTATCTGACAGATTGGGTTCTGAGTAAATTTCGAGGGCCAATTTTATAAGGTGGGTAGGTGCTTAATAGCCGTTACAAAAAAAAAAAAAAAGCCGGTCGGTGGGACCGGGAATAATAATTTTTTTCGATGATAATATTATTTCGTAAAACTTTTTAGTACGTTAAATTTATAATTTAGTAGTGTTCTTGTTGGAAAAGAATTTTATCTTTGAAATCGGGTTAAATTGGAAAATTTAAAATGCGATAAAGGAGTCATAGAAAGCGAGCGGGACTCGAGTTTTTTTAATATCTATTCATACATATCCTCCAGCATCAATCGTCATCATCCTTGGCTGCATCTTAACTCTCATTTTGGCTGAAATTAGCCTCCACTTAAAAAATTTCTGTTTTCCATTTTCTCTTCGATTGTCGCTCAGGCTGAGATCGGGTTGTAGAATATTGTTCTCCCCACGTCGTTTCTCTTGAGTTAATGTAAAAATTTCAAGTCTTTAGAGATATTTGTGGGTTTTGAGATAGTTGACTTTTGGTTGACTTTTATAATTGAATTTTATGATAAATCTTAGTTGGTTGTGGAGTTGTGGCGTATATATGTGATGGTGCGATTTAGAGCTCGTTTGAGGGCGTTAAGGTCGAGTTGACTTTTTCTAGGTTTCGGTTGACTTTTGAGGTGATATTTTCATAAGACTTTAAATGTGTGTGGGAGTTTAATTGGGACGCTTATTATGGTATTGTGATGTTAAATGGTGATTTAAAAAGTCGTTAAAGCTGATTAGGTTGAAAAAAGTAATATTTTTCGAGTTGAGATATAATTGATATTTTGGAGTATAGATTGTTAATTAGGGACCTGTGATTAACTAGAATGACATATAAGTTAATTTGTAATGATAAAATGATAAGATGGAATTTTAAGCGAGGCGTCAATTTGGTTGTGTCCGATGAGTTTTATAATTGATAGTTTGCCCAGTAAGTATTGGAGCCGTTTAGAAATCGTTCGATGAGAGTTGGTAATGTTTATTCTAGAGCGTAATTCTTGGTATTAGTTCACAGGTACACTTCCGAATTCTTAGGCCTTGACCGCGGAAGGGCGTTCGTGATCGCGTTCTTCGTGAGGACTTTTTGTGATGTTAGTAGAGGTGATCTTTATCTCGGCGTGTATTCTGTATATGCTTAACTAAATGGTGTACTGCCACTATTATAATTGTATGTGTAAAAGGGTGTCACAGTGTTTGTAAATATAATTATGTGTGAATGGTGTATATGTCCTTGTGATATGATTACGGAGAATGGTATACATGTAATGGTTGTACGATTATGTGAGCCTAATATGATTATGTGACTCTGTGCGGCGTTGAAAGGTTTGGTTTGAGGTAAGTGATGGCACGAACTCCCAACTTATATTTACGTATTATATGGCCTTGGCGGCACTTGTGGTATTTATGTGGCTTTGTCGACGCTTTTGTGGTATTGTGTGGCACTTGGCGGCAACGTGGTATTTATGTGGCCTTGTCGGCACTTGTAGTATTATGTGGCTTTAATCGGCACTTGTAGTATTATGTGGCCGCCCATGGTTGTGATTGATTCGGTGTGTGATGTATTATTTGTATGCTTTGCTATTATTTGGGGAAGTAAAAGTAGTTGGTTATTGGTGTTCGATGGAGTTATGTATGATTTTGAGGTGAGCTTGGTATTGGGATATGACACATAGTTGGGACTACTAGGGATTAGGTGACTCTCGCCGTACGGGGATATGTGGCGGTATTGGCCTTTATCTTACGGTATAAGCTCTTGAGAATATGATTCTCTTTGATCGGCTTCTTTGTGTGCATTATCGGTGGCCACATACTGCAGCGTGCGGTTTGGCCACATACTACGGTATAGCGTGGGGTATGATTCTCTTTGATCGCTTTCTTTGCATTATTATTGCATTGTCGGTGGCCACATACTGCAGGTATGGCGTGCGGTATGATTCTCTTTGATCGCTTTCTTTGTGTGCATTGTCGAGGTGACACATGCTACGGTATAGCGTGCGGCGGTTTGGCCCACATCTTGCGGTATAGCGTGCGGTATAGGCTCTTTGATTGCTGTTTGTGTGCATTGTGGATGTGGCCTATACTACGGTATAGGCGTGCGGTGTGCCTTATACTTTGTGTATAAGTGCGGTGGTGCCTTATACTTTGTGTATAAGTGCGGTGTGCGCTATACTTTGTATAAGTCTTGATTTGGCCCTTATCTTTGCGGTATAGAGATGCCCAGTGATTGTTGATTTGTCCATTCTGCGGTGGCGGATTGAGTATATGCGCGTTAGAGGATGGTATCTTGGTAGAGGATATGAGAGATAGGAGGTTTGATGACTAGAGTTTTAGTCGTTGTTGGTCTACGTGATTTCGTTTTTAGGGTGATTGTGTCTTTATCGGAACCTATTATATATTCATGTGTTATGTCACGAGACCGTGACTGGAATTATGTTGTATGACTTTATCCAATAATCACGTATACATGTATTTTATTCATATTTGACTACGATGACTATTCTAATCTTGTTGTTGTGCTAGCAGCAGTGCTTTGATGGTTATCTCTTCATTTTAAGCGTCGGCCTTGTCGACAAGCTATTTTCTTGAGGATCACGGTATTTATTTTTCGGTTCTTCAGCCTTACCGGCATTACGTAACTTTTGTTAGATATGTTGTTCTATATATCTTAAGTGGCTAATGGATAGAGATGCTGGAATGAGAACATTAGGGCCGAGAAATTATAATGAAGTTTATGCTAATGCGTAAATGATGTTTGATGATATTTATATATATATAATTGGAAAAAATGGATTCAAATGTGTTAGAATATAAAATGCTGATCTAACCACGACTGATACCATGGAGGTAAATAAGTTCCGTACTAAATGGAAAATGGGAAGATAAATGCGTACTTAGGTTATCTGGATTTAAGATATATTACTCGATCATATTAGAAATGCATATATTTGGAAGGTCTTAAAGAGGAACATTAGTTGTCATAGGAGGTATGATTGTAAAATGGGGAGTAGTACTTTAAAGTGAACTAAAGATAAGTGAGTGAGTTGTATATGCGCAGGTTATGAGAGGTTAAGATATATGTTTAAGTTATTGTGTGTTTGAGGTGTATATTATGTGGGAATTAGCTATACTTGAAAGATAATAGATAGAAATACCTCTTGTAATTAAGGTATGCTTGTGAGTAAGTTGTTGGCGTAGTGTGGGTTATTGGTGTTAGTTAGAAAGCCAATAAGGGAAAGTTTTATTTTGTGGCCAGTAACCTATAAAATAATACTCTTGGGGTATATAGTCTCTAAATAGGTGAGAAATCTAAATTATTAGCATTAGATGCGATCGGGTAAGGTTAAGCTTACGTCTTATTTATTTTCGCTTTCGGCTTTTTAGGCGACTCCCTTTATTCTTTATGGTAGTTTCGTACCTAGGTTATTGCGGATAACCCGATATCGTGGCGAGCAAGCTGCGTACACCACGCGGAGGAATGGCGATGGTGGGCAGAGAGCGCCGATGGTCATACTTTTATCTTCTTGAGGTTTACATTTGTATATAATTTTTATTATTTCGAGTTATATTGTTTTATTTATGATGTAAAAGAAATTAAATTTTATTGTTGTTATCATCGTTGGTGACTCTACAATAATACGGGTTGGTGACGGTCCCGACCTCGAAACGCAGGCGGTCGTTCACCGATTATCATATCTGAAAACAAATTATATTTAAGCGTATTTGCATTAAGTATAACATTTAATATAAAGTGGTAAGTTGGTTAAATGGTTAGTGTCTTGCTCTTTTATCCTGAGGTCCAAGCATATCAATATATTCTTTTATGAAACAATCAGTTTTAATCGATTCAAAACAAAATTGATATAAATTTTTGATCAAAAATTGGAAAATTACAAAAAATTGGAAAAATATTTATGAGGATTTAACTACATTGGGTGTGAAAAAAATTAATTAAATCATATTTAATTATTTAGTTAACATGCTTCTACGAATTAAAATTATCTAATTGCCCGATTCAAACTTAAAATTCGAGATTCGACAATACATAAATATTTTCATGCATTTAATTATGTAGTACAGTAGTAACTGACTCATGATTCCCACTTTGTTGGGTTATGCGGACTAAAATAACAATTACAAAAAAGCAAATAATCAGATTCTCTGAATATAATAAAAACAATTACATACAAGTGTGTACATTTCTTCAGGAATTTGCAGCGGAATAGATATGAGGAGACTTCTGAAAAACCAAAGAAGATTGTCTCTAAGAATAGTCCACACCAGTATAAGGCAGCCTCAGGCTCCTTTAAAATATTTAATTGTAGCGAGGTTCTTGAGAGAAAATTAGAAGAATTTTATAATCGAGGATGAAGAGAGGAGAAGGAGAGGGAGAGAAAGAGAGGAGTCTCGGCTTGAAAGTTGGAAGAGTCTGAGTGATTTCGTAAGAAATCATGATGACGCTTTATATGAGCACTTGAGCCTAATGTCCCAACTTAATTAAAATTAAGGTTTGAAGGCAAAAATTTATATAACTATTCCTTACATTAGCAGTGGAAGCTAAAACATAATGGTGTATTCTCGAATCTTACTTCTTATCCTAAAATAAAATCTAATTAAAAAGTGGCTGGGGTAGAATATTTTCAATAATAGTTCTACAAAAAAGATTAAAGGACACAATAGTTCTTATTTGAGTGATCGAACTAGGTGAAATTCGACAATTGGAATTTATAAAATATTAAATATAGTTATATTTTAAACCCGGAGGATTATAATCGTATTATAGTTCGTTTTAGTTGTTGTGTGTGGCCTCTTAAGGTCGTCGAAATTAGCAATATATTAATTTATGTTTAAATAGAACATCTTATCAATATATAGATTATAAATAGTAGTAACACTAATATTCAGTAGGTTAATACTAATATATTAATTATCTAACAATTAACATATATAAAACAATATTTAAATATAATAATCGGTTTATGCAATCTAATTATTGCAGCAAACCTTATATTATAGATATAATATCTCGTATTTTAAACAGAACATCTTAATCCATTATGGTATGGAAATGGGCACTCTTAATTAGAATAACCTAGAAATATTTGGAGTTTGCAATTGTGACGATATTTTAACTTTATTTGATAAAAATTAAGCTTGATAATATAAAATATATATATGTTGAGGGAGTTTTGAATTAATTTAATTTTTAGATTTCTTTGTTATTTTATATTTTTCCTTTGTTGAAATTATCAACTTTTTTTCTTTGTTTAGGTGAAATTTAGAATAATATATATTACTAACTTTTGGAAGTAACTGATGCTAATTCAATTATTGATGGGTAGATTGCGTTGAGTGTATAGTACTAGTCTAAGGCTCTATTTCTTCTATATATATTATATTTCCTAAATATTACATATATAGTCTTAGGGATTTCTTATTTTATTCCGATTTTCAAAGCAAAATAGATATTTACTTGGGTTTATTAGTAGATTGTTGGTCAATGTGTAACAATAACTTTCACATCATTAGTTGATTGAGGTCGAAATTTGTCTTTAAAAAGAATCAAAAATAATGCAATAATGTTTATCATATCTATGGGGAAAATATTTGTAGTAATCTCTAAAATGTTAAAACGTATAAAATAAGAGGTGGTGTCGACATTTCATGGCAAAATTCTCATGAGTCTTGGGATCACGTGGGTGTTTGCCTCCACGTGATAAAATGAATTAAATTATTGGCGCCGGCGCTCTAGCCTCCTTCGCCTTGACTCCAGCTTGCCTTTATCGCCTCAAAACAGGTATAGCAAAGATTACTTGAAATAACGTGAAAGTTTTTCTACATTTTTTTTCCAAAATTGGAGAAACCATTATTTATATTATTCATGTGTTATGAAATTTGTAACTCCCAAAATGTCATCATGACACATTTAGTAATATTGAACAACATAATAGTATAAAATACACTAATGACATTTTTATACAAGGAAGTTACAATGTAAATACTCGGAATATTATTTTTACTTTAGATTACTCCAAATACATGAAATAATTAAAACTAACTAAATAATATGAATGACACTATCTATAAACCAATTGGTCGTCGTCATTGATAGAATTCTAAATTCACTTTTGTACTTTCTATAACTATGTGTGTATACGCAACACACATAGATAAATTAGACGATCTCGGGATGCCAATTTTGCATTCAAATATTAAATCATATACTAAGTTTCAACAATCTATACCTATATAAAGCCTAAAGGTTTGTTATGGATTTTAAAATATATGAATGGAAGATCCATTTCGACACTTTTCTTATTTCAAAATTTGCTCATATATTTACAAAGTACTAAAAAGTTCATTGGATGGACTCAAATACTTTTCAAATTTGAGGCTAATTTTTTTTTATTGAAGGAAATATACTAATTGGGTTGAATACAAATTGAGACAATAGGTTGATGTCAAAAGAATAAAATATCGTATTATTATAATGTAGGATTTATTAATATGACTATTATTACTTTGAGATGTAATTAAAGATGTGATATATTCCCTCCGTCCCAATTTATTTGATCAAGTAACAAAATTTTTTCCTTTTTTAATTGATCCATATAGTAGCTTAATGCATTTTATATTGATCTTATTTTTGTCATAATAAAATATTTTATTTTCATGATTAGTAGAAATATTTTTATGATAGTATTTTAGGATATTAGTAATATTAATCAATCCTTTAATAAAATATTTTTATCTTCTTGATGGAATAAATTAAGTTGGAGAAAATACTATTTTTCTTTCATATTTTGTAGTGGAGACTAACACCGTTATTTAAATGAATAATTTTTCCTCATTCTGATCAATTTCTAATTATCATTTTTCTTCTCATTTTTTTTATATCATGTTGTCTAATTTACTTAAAATAAAATATAAAATATTTGAGTAGGTATGAGATTATCTTTGTGCCCAAATAATAATTATCTTATTGTTAGTACATGCTTAGTGTTCTGATGGAATACATTAATTCAGGAAAACAAACATTATTTTCTTCTTAATAGGTTTAGGTGTATATTATTGTTATTGCAAACATATATGTCTATTATGTATTTTACATTCATAGAAATTAATTAGAAACTATATAATTCTATTATGTATGCATTTTTGTTATATTTATTGTCAGTCGTACTATATAAAATAACCTATAAGAAATGGAGTAAGCTATAAACTTAAGCAAATATAAAGCTATTTAGATATTGAAATTGTAAAAAAATGATAAAATTGAGGCTGCGTCGAGCTTGCAAATAGGGTGAGCCCCAATAAAATTATTGACTCAGCTACATTCGCATACAGAATTTATCGCCGCTTCGTTATTTTGTGGTTATTTATCATAATTTTACTCTTTTTCGGTTATCATAAAAAGTAAAATAACTATTTTAAATTAAGTATACAAATCTAAATTAAAAAGACATTTCATTCAACTTCCATATTTAATACTCCCTCTATTCCTAAAATATTATCCACTTTTGAATTTTTAACTTTTTAATTGTTGAACCTTGACCATAAATATTTTGTTTATGATGTATAATATTTGATGAAAAATATATCAATAAAAAGAATTTGAAATGAATTTTTTATTGATATATTTTTCATAAAAATATGATAAAATACAACAAAATATCTGCAGTCCAAAAGTTTCAACAGTAAATAAAAAGTCTAAAAAGTAGACTAATGTTTTAGGTGGAGGCTCCTGTCTTCCCAAGTATTTTTAAAATATATTCTTATCCTAAATTTCTATTGTCATATTTAAAATATTTAATTTTTAATTTTGGGTGAATAATAGGAGAAAAGCGTTAAAAGGCATATAAAAATTGTAGCAATCCAACCATTTCTTACTCCAATTTAAACCACACAAAAACTGGTCAAATCAGCAATGAGAATAGAATAAAAATGCTTGATGGCTAAATAGTTTGAACAATAAGACATGGATACATAAACTCGTTTCTTTTTGTTCCTTCTAAACGTATGCTTTAATGAGTTAGCAACAGAAACAATTTTTGCAACTTTTATAGATCAAATCACATTTCACTTGACCAAGCGAAACATAAATAAATAAATAATAGCCCATTAATTTACTTTGAAGCTTTTTAAATTATATTGATTGATCATTTTTAACTTCAAATCAAAATTGGTGCGATATGAATTATTAGTATAGTATGCAATGACCTCTTATATTCTGTAACAATTTAGCATACCAACAAACATGTTCATAACATATTTATTAACTTTTATTACCATATAAGCAACTTAACCGAGAGTCATCTGTGAAACACAGAATTATATCCAAAAATAGATTATATTTCTCCAATTTGCTTTAAAATTGCAGGGAAAATATTTGTAGTAAAGCAATAAATGATTAAAGCATTAGCAAAAATAAGGTCAGTCGTGTCAAACACTCATAAAAGCAATTCTCCACTTACTCACTTGATTGCTTAGGATCACGTAAAGAGATGGTATATTTGAATAAATGGTCCAAGTATGGCCTTGAAATTGCTTCTAGCTTTCGCCCGAACAACTCGAGCTTACCTTATCGCTCAAAACAATTACCATGAAGATTCAAAAATAAACATCAAAAGTTTTCTCCCACTTTTTTTCGGAAGTTGGAGAAAACCATTATTTATATTATTCATGTGTTATGGAGAAATTTGTAACTCCCAAATGTCATCATGACACATTTAGTAGCCTGTTCAAACAGCAATAGCCATAAAATACACTGGCATTGCTCCTAGGAGATTTCAATGTAAATACTTGAATGTTATTTTTAGTTTTGGAGATTCTCAAATGTAAATTAAAATTAGCTTAAATAATATGTGAATAAAACTATCATTTTCACGTTAAACAATTGAATTAAATTGCATTCACTTTACATTCAATCTTAGAATTACGGAATTACTTTGTACTCTCTCTTATGTGTATACAACCTGCTTGCCAATAAATTAGACAATCCACCAAGGATGAAATTTGCATTCAAATAATAAATCATATACTAATGATTCAGCATCCCCCACATGAATCAAAATTTGCATTGACATCAACATCCCATAAATAAAAATTTTGTAGATTTTGACTCGACAAAGGTGATAGCACAACAATCGGCTTCCTGCGTAGGATAGGTAGGTGTGATGGCCTTGGAACCTTCATATGTATATACATCACTTGTGAGACATAGTAGGCGCGATAATCTTGGAACTATTCTATTTTTAGTAGCGAGATGATGACATACTTCCGCATGGGGTCGCAATCGACTCGTGATTGTTCTCACTATCGTGTCCGGTTAGGCCAGACCTGCGTAGTTGTGAGCTTCAGAAGAAATATTGTACTTCGAACATTTCTCTTAAAGCGGCCACTACTTCGGCTTCGCGCCGTGACTTCATTGACCCCAAGTAACCCGCATTGCGGATCTTCGGCGCTTTCCCGAAGTAATTAAAGCATATGACAACCTTAACCTCACGGGTATCCTTTGACAATTTGAGGAATAGGTAGGGGTTGAACCACATAGTGATTCAACTAAGTTGAGTACGGGTTCGTTGTCACTTGGAACTTTAGATCTTGGGATCTCCGATCAACTAAGTGAGTTCCCCACGTACAACTTTGCCAGGGGCTTATCCCGTTCCTCACAACTCACTCTTGGTCACATTTATTCTTTGTGGATCCACGTATTTATCAATTGGTAATATCTCGTCCAAAATTGATTACTTCACCAAGAGTAGTTAAATGCATGAAAGGTATTTTGTGTTTTATATTACATTTCAGCAAGAACATTCTCGGTCTCGTGGGAACAAAGAAAATATAAGCAATGGTTGTGGCCCTTTATCATCTTTGATTTCTTTGCCTACTAATGTCTACATAATACCATGATTCAGAGAGTGCACTAGGCACTTAATTAATCTTATTATTTGTGATTGTCTGATTGAATATTTTTTCAAATATCATATCACATATGACACAGCGTAATAAGTATTTTGTAGAGTTTGGTTATTACTAACCAATAGACACTCCATGATGTAATCTCATCTGGCGACACACCGCGTCTCATTTCAGAAACAAGATTGGCTTCAATCCACGAGAATAAATCTCCATGTTAAGAAATTTAACATCCATACATCGCATGTCATCTCGATACTCTTGGATATAGAATTTCCTCGTAGGTATACAGATAAGATATTGTCGACACAAGTAATACCGGATTCTCTTTGCCTTTGCAAGATTATCTCATTATTCAAATTATAGTCCACACATAATTGTTCCGTCCAGTGAGACACAGTACCAATTACACCATCGACCTGATAATGTTTTCACATTATTATTTTTATATTGTTTAAAACATGACTAAAAGTTGCATCTTGGTGATCTGAACAACTAAAAAAAAAAAAAATGAGCCTTAACGTCCAATAATAATTTGGATTGCTCCTTTTATAAGTGAGATACAAATATGAATTCCAACATAATTGAACACCGATTACTTCTCCTCAATTCCTCATATGTAATATAGGATACTACTTTGTATAACGACACATAGAATTGACCGCCACTGAGTGAGAGTCGCGAGAGTCACTTGACAGTTTAAAACAATTCATTTCATCGAAATGTGATCCACGTTAGTTCCCAAATCGCGGTTTTTAAAAATTTATAATCAATCGGTGATATAAAGCGGCCATTGTATATACCTGACATATTCCAAAATAAAGTAATACCGGCGAAACTCTGAATGATAATCACGTGCGTATCACAGATCTGAAATGACTACCCGACAAGAGCTAAGATTTCAAAAAGGAAATACAACAATGGCGGTTGACAACACATCAAAATAGAGCGTGAGGATCCTCGGCCACCCGATGCTCACTAGCCACTGGAACAAACTCTCCAGCGGCCTCTTGGCTCAGCCAGCCACACAACCGACTGTATGAAATAAAATGCCCATGGCGAAAAAGTGTAAGCCGCTTGAAGCTTAGTGAAACTTGACACAGGGGTGCACTTACCATACGAAACGAGATAGTCAGAAATATAATAGTCAAATATGAATCATTATACATATATCCAAGACTATCTAATCAGTGCATCTGATAAAAGTTTCAAAGAGGTCTCGAGGCGCTTAACATGTTAAGATATAATAGAAAGGTCTCTGATAAAGCACATAATCACCCAAATGAAACCATGAGACTCAACATGAGCTATAAATCTAGTCATCACCTCATCTCTCGTATCTCCACAAGTATCCAACCTCCTAATGCGCATATGCTGAATCCGTCTACACTGAGATAGATTGACCGCTAATAAACACATTCTTATACGAAGTATAAAGGCCAAACCCATGGCCTCTGGTAGTATAGGGCCCACGTGACAATGCACTAGCAAGTGATCAAAAGACTCGTACGGCTCTTATGCGAAGTATAAGGCCAAAGCTTATCTGCAAGTATAGGGCCACACCGACAATGCAGCCAAGCGATCAAAAGAAATGCATCACAGCTCTTATGCGAAGTATAAGGCCAAACATGTATTATACGTAGTATAGGGCGATAAGCGTCCACGTATCGCGGAGAGCGCTGTCACTAGTAATCATTATAGAGATTAGCACGATACTTTCGAGGCCTCAGGCTTCATTTACATAGCTAAACGAAACTACTCTACTCTGACAATATTACGATGCAGCGGCTAAAACATCCACATGATAAGTAAATCGATCCTGATACGCCGACAAGATACGAACATATCAAAAGTGCCGTGAGGCCCATAATAAGCGAGTGAAATATAAGTTGGGAGTTCAACATTTGTTACTTACGCATAAATGTCTTGTATGCGAAACGCAATCACATAGCACTTAGCGTACATGTATCGTTCTCATAATCATAACACGATGACATGTATATCACAAATCGAGAGCAAGTCGTAAGTAGCTTGCAGTGAGATAAGTCTTCCGCCTCTGTAGCTACCGAGCATGAAGACAATCAAGGTAAGCGCACTTACTTTTCATGATCGCCTAACAAAATACCGAGAAAGTATGATCAAAACCTGACACTATCGGCGTTCTAGAGGATACATAACCCGATTCTTGAGGGAACTATTTAAAATGAATTAACGGCCGGATAAACTATCGAATTATAATCCCGTCGGACCATGACCCAGTCGATCCCCGCTAGAATTCCATCTTATCAACTTTCGCTCTAAAATCAACTTTTAAGTCATTCTAATTAATACATCAAGTCCATGAATTAGCAATCCCATACTCCGAAATATATCAATTATAACTTTCGACTTGGAATTTCGCTTTTCAGCATAACACCCTTTAATAAATTTTAAATCACGATTTAACATGTAACAACTATAATAAGGTCCCAATATAACCTCCTACACATTTAAGTTTTAGAAAAATATCAACCTAAAAAGTCATGAAACCTAAAAAGTCAACTCGACCATGCGGCACTCAAACGACCCCTAAATCAGATTAAGTCTTATATCGTTATAGAACCCGCAACAACTAAAAGATTTATCAAAATTCAATTATGTAAAGAATCAAGCTATCTCGAAAGGCCGAAATATCTCGAAAAGACTTGAAATTTCTTACCTTAACTCGAAGAAGAATGATGAAGAAAACGATATTCTACAAACGGTTTTTGAGTTTTGGCTAATGATTGAAAGAAATGGAAAAAAATGTTCAAGGGGAGAAATATATACGCTTAAAAATGGAACAGATGCAAATGGTGAAGTGTTTGATGATGTAGATGGCTGCAAGATATTTATAAAAAATTAAAGTCCACGTTCGGTTTTAGGTTAATTCTCCGCTTATCGTGCTTAAATCTCCACGAACCCGATTTCAAGATAAGAATTCTTCCATGGCAAACAACTACTTAAATTATATTAATTATTAAAAATTTTCTGAGAAATAATATTATCATCGAAAAAAAATTATACTATTCCCGGGTCCAACATGGAGGCCGAAATATTTTTTTTTTTTTTTATGTAGTTATTACACTTTAGTTCCACATTCGATAACTACAACATTTCAAATGTAGGTTTTACACCCCCACATTCGAGTTATACCCAAATATATAAGACTTAAGGCTTTGAAATCCCAATTCACTTATTTGGATTAGTTGACTATTGAGGCATTTTTATCAAACAAATTTCAAATCATTCTGACTAAAATTAACACATATTTTTACATGTATACACACGCAAGTGTATACCCTCTTTGATCTCTTATGAAATTTGATTTCCATAACTCTACAAAGTGATCAAGTTCTTCATAAAGAACTTATGGATTTGTTCCATTATCTTGTCTTATGAAGCAAAATTTATTTCATAAATTTTGGTCATGTTCACACACCTTTCTTATCACTAGCAATTTCATTTATTCAACTTATTTGTACACACAAAATAGAAGACTTCATAAAAGAAATAAATCTCCTATTATCAAAATCAATATTCCACGTTTCTCGACATGAAATCGATGCGTATTATCAACATGATAATTTTCTCTTGATTTTCATTCTAGAATGTCTATCTAGGGTTGTTCTTTCGAACCAACCTTTATATTCTCATTTAAATGAGACTTCTTGACAACATAACATCCCAACCATTCCGTAGAAAAAAATATCATAACATATTTACTGTTGTTTCTCATGATTTTAATTCATTGTACACAATCGTTTGACTACAAAAGATCGAATTACCATTGTCAAATGATTAATTTCACAAAATCAATCTTCATGTCCAATGACATTTACTTTATCAATTCCAAAAAAAATTAATCAAGTCCATGACAATTGTGTATTCTAGTTCCACTTTGGGTGACATACAAATCTTCGATGAAGATAATTTTTTTCTTTTTAATTTTAGGTAGGGTATATCTTTCAAACCGTGATCATTCATGTCATTTGAGTCATATGATCCCCATTTCTAATATAAGATTGTGTTAAAACTTTTTACCACCGATTGGCTCAAATTATCGTTTCTCTTTACATTTTGGGATCGTTCCACATTTTAAGACTATCGCGGTTTATTTGGGGACATCGATTAATATTCATATCAATTTCAAAGTTAGTTGACCAAAATATGAAACTTTATTCATTGAAAATTGATGATTTACCAACAAAAAATCATTATATATCTACTCAAAATATGTCAAACTCCTGCGTCAAGCATTATAGTGATTCTTCAAATAACTTCCAAAAAGATCGCTTACGTCATTTCTGAGTTATGGACTTCATAATAATGTTCATATGGATGGACTAAAAATGAGAAGAAACATACTCATTATTTCCTTTATATGGCCTCAACCTAGAATTATGATCTCGTGTATCAACTTAATAAAATTTAAAAATAATCACATCGAGTTCTACTAAGACAGGTTCATATGGCCAACAAAAAGAAATCCAGATTCAAAGACTTACAAATAAAAATCCTTTCACACATATATTCAAATGCATGCCTTGGAATACTTAAGTATAAGCCCAAATTATCCCTCGAAATATGTCTCGCCAAACATTAATTTATTCTTTTCTAGATCTGAAAGATGCCTTGGCCTCACGGCATCTCAGCTTATCGGAAAAAAAAATGAATATATAATAAAGACCAGCAAACAAAGGAATCACAATTATATATATCGATTTCAAGGTTCCATACATAAAATCCCATGCTAGAAAGAGACTAGATATGTTTAATATAGTGGATTATTGGCTATTCATTCCACAATCGTAAATCTTGCTGATATGTTTTCTCTTTAAAATAAATATTAAACAACTTGAAACCGCTTACTAGTTCTTGTATGGAGAAAAGTCGATCAACTTTCGTTACTAAACGCACCACTAATAACACCGAGTTTATGATTAGACTTGGATCAAACGATCATGTGAATTTTTATAGTTTATACCTTTTCACACAACAAATATGTCAACAAAGGTGGATCCAAGTCTCACGTAATGATGATGAAAAAAACATGTAACAAAGATCATGCAACGTTCATATCAAATGAACAAATAAGGCCGATTCCTTCAGATGAACAAATAAGAATCAGGAAATATACAGTGTAGCCGTCCAACCATTTCTTACTCCAATTTAAACCACACAAAAAACTAGTCAATCAACGACTGAGAATAGAATAAAAATACTTCCGATGGCTCATAGTTTGAACAAAAGACATGGATCTGAGCTCATTCTTTTTTGTTCCTACTACTTCGTATGCTTTAATAAGTTATAGCAGAAATAATTTTTGTAACTTTTACAAATCAAATAACATTTCATTTGACCAAGCGAAACATAAATAAATAAATAATAGCCCAACGAATTCCACTCAGAAGCTTTTAAATTATATTGATTGATCATTTTAACTCATCAAAAGTTGGTGCGATTCACAAAACAGTAACTCCAGATCGAATTATTAGTATAGTATGCAATAGATATCTTATATTCTAGTAACCAATTGCCCATACCAATACGAAACATGTTCAGAACATATTTATTAACTTTTATTACCATATAAGCAACCATCGAGAGTCATACGACAGAAACACAATTATATCCAAAATAGATTATATTTTACTACTCCAATTTGCTTTAAGGCATGGGAAAATATTTGTAGTAAAACATAAAATCGAATTTAAAACATGTAAAAATCTGAGACGAGTCGTCAATAAAACCCAGCTTTCATACAAAGAAAATTCTCCCACACTTACTCACTTGGTGCTTGCAGCATCTGGGTGTTTGTCTCCCAAAGATAAAATGGTCCAAGTGGCCTTAGAAGCACTCTAGCCTCGCGAGCTTGACTCGAGCTTGCACTATAAGCAAAACAATTGCATGAATATTCAAAAAATAAACATCAAAAGTTTTTTTTTCTCATTTTTTTTTTCAAAAGTTGGAGGAAACCATTATTTATATTATTCATATGTTATGGAAAAATTTGTAACTCCCAAATGTCATCATGACACATTTAGTAGTATTCAAACCACTTAATAGCCATAAAATACACTAATGAACAATTTGCTCTCCTAAAAGGTACAATGTAAATACTTGAATGTTATTTTAGTTTTAGATTCTTTCCAAGTACACAAATAATTCCATTAAATAATATGAATCGGCCTATCGCTCTGATGACAATTGGGTGGTGCATTCACTACATTCAATCTTAAATTAGGTACTTTGTACTCTCTTATGTGTATACCTGACACACACCGATAAATTAGACAATCCCTGGGATACTTGTTTGCATTCAAATATTAAATCGTATACTATTGATTTTCCAACAATCTATACCTATATAAAGCCTAAGAATTTTATTTGGTTACCAAATATATGAGCGTGGAAGATCACATTTCATAGAAGCCTTTTTCTTATTTCAAATTTGCCCACGCTCTATATATTACAAAGTACTAAAAAGTTCATTGGATGGACTCAAATACTTTCCAAATTTGAGGCTAATTTTTTTTATTGAAAGAGGGAGGGAAGCATATACTAATGAGTGGGTTGAATACAGAATTGAGACAATAGGTTGATGTCCAAAGAATAATAAAATATCGTAGTATTATAAATGTAGGTTTATTAATATAGACTGAAATATCGAATATAATAAAGATGTGATATATTCCTAAAATCAAATTTATTTGATAAATGTAACAAATTTTTTTTTTTCTACTTTTAATTGATCATATAGTAACTTAATGCAACTTTATCTTGATATTTCCACTTTTATCCATAATAAAATATTTTATTTTCATGATTAATTAAAATATTTTATGATAAAAGTACCTTTACAGGATATATTAGTAATAAGTAATCAATCGCTTTAATAAAAAATATTTTTTATTTTAAGCGTCGGAAAATAAATTAGGATGGAGAAAATACTATTTTCTTTCATATTTTGTAGTGCGAGACTAGCTTCATTATTTAAATGAGATAACCATTTTCTGTTACACAAATCCGGTTTCCTAATTATAGTACATTTTCTTCTCATTTTTTTATATCATGTTGTCTAATTTACTTAAAAATAAAATATAAAATATTTGAAGGTAATTAGCGCAGTTATCTGTGCCCAAATAACTAATTATCTTATTAATTGACCTGAGTCATCTTCGTGTTCCGCAGTCGATACATTAATTCGGGGGAAAGCAAAGCAATTGTTTTTTCTTCTTAATAAGGTTTAGGTGTATATTATTATTATTGCAAACATATATATGTCTATTATGTATTTTACGTTTTAAGCATGAAATTAATTAGAAACTATAATTTCATACATGTATGCATTTTTAATTATCTTTTCACTATCATATTATTTGTTGTCAGTCGTACTATAACAAAATAACCTTATATAAGAAATGGAGTAAAGTATAAACACTCGCGTTCATTTCATAAAAGCTATTTTAGAAGCTATTTTAGATATTGAAATTGTAAAAAAAAAATGATAAAGAATTGAGAAATTTGCATCCAACTTCCACTAAAATAGGGTGGCTAAAATTATTATTTCATTTCTGATACTTCTAAATTTATACTTCACACTTCATTATTTTGTGGTTATTTTTTTATCCCCTTAATTTTACTCATTTCGATTATAAAAATAAAAAAAAAACTATTTTAAGTCATATACAAATCTAAATTAAAAAGACATTTCATTCAGCATTATATTTAATACTCATACATTCTGCAAAAGATTATCCACTTTTGACTTTTTAACTTTTTTAATAGTTGAGCGTGACCATAAATATTTTGTTTATGATGTACTTAGCCATTGATGAAAAATATATCAATAAAAAGAATTTGAAATGTATTTTTATTGATATATTTTCATAAACCTGATAAAATCCACAAACAAAAATATACTGCGGTCGAAAGTTTAACAATTAAAAAATAAAAAATCAGCCGGCAATCTTTTAGGCGGAGATATATTATATTCTAGTATTTTTAAAATTTAATCTTACTATTGACATATTTAAAATATTTAATTTTTAATTTAAATAATAATAGTGAAACTGAAAGAAAGACAAGCACAAAAAGGAAAAAAGTGGAGCGGTTGAAAGTGAATTTTAGGGAAATTATAGGGAACTAATGTGAATGCTCTAAGGATTTCATAAATTCGTATTACGCTGGGATCAGGCATTAATAGCTGGGCTATAGCTAGTTTTATTATCTATGGAAGGGGGGAATTAGTGGTTATTAAATCATGGGAAATTGAAGTCCCATGATCTAGGTAGTTACTAAAAAATCTTGCACATCTATACTATATGTAAAGAATATAGGTGCAATTGGTTATTTTGACTTCATCAAAATATTTTCTATTTTCTACCCATTTTTACTTTAGAAATAACCGAATATCTATACTATATATAATGTGCAAGTGGGGGCGGATTTCATGTTACAAAGCTGCTCAAATTAATGTATTTCCTATTTTACCTTCTTGATAAATTTTTTTTATTTTAATTTTCATAGTAATTTCTTCTGCCACAGTAACGCCAACATGATAAATTCTCTATAAACTACTACTATAAATATTATCTACTACGTAATACTCCATAATTATCACCAAGAGAAAATAAAAAGTTGTTTTACGCCCTCTATCTTATATCTTCACAGAATTTTTCATCTTATTTCTTTTAGGTTTTTAAAAATTTATTTATTTTTTTCATTATAATTTTATTATAAAAATAATAAAATAATTTGCAATGCGCAGACAGGCGCACATATAACTAGTTAAAATAAGTTTGAGGGTATAGATGTAAACTCTTAAGAAACTTACTCCACAAATTTAGAATTATTGGGAGGGAAAACTTCCTTTTTTTTGCTAAAACCTACCCCGTAGGCCCGTACTATCCTATATTTGAAAGTTGTAGGAAAAACTACCCACTAATCCCTCAACAATTTTAAAATTTAAAAGACAACAAATTTATATGAAGAACTTCCCATATCAAGGCATCTTGAGTGGGAACTTTCTCTCATATTTAATCACCCAAGATGAGTTTGCATCATATTTCATTTATCGACTGAAAACATTTACAGATAGAAGATGATAGGCCTAATTTAACAGTTACTTAGACAATTGACTCTAATTTATTCACCTTTTTATCTTCTATTCACTTTATCAATTATTTGAATTGTTTTCTTTTTCATGTACAGGTCGGAGAGGATAACTTCAGTACCTGGGGTAAAATAATGGTGATGTACATCTAATCAAAAAAACCCTAGAGGGATGGTGGCGGCATATATATTATTGCTCACGCACCGCGGTGTCAATTTGCTATTACTAGAAAGAAAAAGTGAATATCTATATATAGCCATGAAATAAACTTAAAATATATGCCATCACTGTATAAAATGAACTTTCCAATTAAATATGCATCAATCTGTAACTAAATATATGTTAAAAATCTCATTTCCCTATGGTTTGATAAAATTTGATGTTTCAACAGTTATTTTTTATGAATAAATATCCAGTAAACAAAATATTTAATTGGCACTTATTAATTCATCGCACCGATACAGTACTTGTAAATGAATATCAATAATTGATCATATAAGAAAATCATTGTCTCGACGAAATTGAATCCATGAGACCTTTAAATTTCTCGAATGGCCGAGAATTTAATCAGTTGAAAATCAGCATATTCACATTCAACTTTTTTGCTAATTTTGGGACAATTTCATAGAGTCTCATTTAGAGTTTACAAATTTAGTAAGCATGGTGCTTATAAATATATAATGTACTTTCACTCCATCTGCGAAACATATAACCATTCCCTATAAACATTACATGCAATGCGATAGTTAATTAAAAGAAACGTAAATGCCTTTTAAATGCCTCTTTCGCTTTATATGAACCTTCAGCCCAATCAAATACGATAGCTTATGACGATCCAACGACGTATAACTACGTAAGTATTTAGACATTATAGAATTTGTGTGCTAAACAACGGGAGACTCTCTTAGACTAAAAAACAATGGGGAAGTAACGGGAAATTAAATATGTTGAAAAAAGTGGAGCGGTGTAGCTGCTGAAGTGAATTAAAAAATGATGTGATTAAATGGGAGTAATTTGTTTAAGTCAGTTGAACTCAGAAGGCTGAAGTAATAATGCCAAGGACACGTGTCGCTCACAAGCAGTCAGCGCTGCTGTCCCCTCTTACTGGGACAAGTGCACGCGGAGCGCAAGGATGCCGAGGAGAGATAATGTGTGGGCCACGGTCATGCTTGATTGGTCGTTCGATTTTTTGATTTTTATCCCATCTCACTATTTCGGATCAATTATTTGATATCAAATTAATTTTTTTAAATTTTTTACCAAATTCATCATTTTTTTTCCTCTATAAATATATAGACCACTCTCATTCAATTTGGACACATCAAAAAAAATCATCCTTTTTCATTATAATTATATTATCTTTACTAAACTCTTGTTTTAGTGAAACGGATCTCTAATAATAATGATTTACAATCAAAAGTCGCCTAATTACCCTTTTTAGCTAATAAAATCCCAAGAATTATCAATTTGATAATCAATCTTCCAATCAACCACGCCTCAAATATCCCCAAATTTCGGATTTACCAATTTGCCCAATTTCAATATGCCTTCAGGTGTACCGAATTATCATCCCTATTATGCATTTATGATGCAATATTACTCTCAACCACCTTGTTATAATCCTTACATGCCAGTGGAGAATGAAAATGTTCCAAATATTGGAGCAAATGTAATTTCCCTCGTGATTTCCAACACAAATGTCACTATGAAATAAAAGCAACGGCTAGTCCGGGCCAGATGTGGTTCGAGCAACGCCGAAAGAAAAGCCCCAAAATGGAACACCGAACAAAAATTTGGTGCTACTTAGTGTTGGATCAAATACGGAATGCATGTTGTCAAAAAGTGGAAGCATATCAGTAAAATCGCTGACATCAATTTAACATTGTTCCTTCGAGACTCCACGCGACGGGTATCAGCCAGAGAAATCATTTCAACTACATCAATAAAATATTGAGCAAATGGACAGACGCTTATGATAACGCTAAGCGTATGAAACAAAGCAGGTAGTCGGAGAATGATATATTGACAAAAGCACATGAACTGCAGGCAAAGTGGTAAAGTTAATGCTAACTTAATTTACCGGAACGCAGTCAGACGAGATCAACCACGGTATGGAAGTCGTTGAGTAAATATTGATCCGTAATATTCGATTCGTAGCAAATGATCCAAAGAGAGATCGTGATAATCAAGGCCGTGACTCAAACACTATTGAATCCATTGCTCGCCCAATGGGAAGCGGACTAGAACTAAGAAAAAAGGTAAAAAAGAAGGGGCAAAGTAATGGGAAACCGAAAGCAGTGGGAGTGAATTTAAACAATATAAGGACAAAGAGTTCAAAAAAGAATGGACACATTAGCCACACAACAAAGAGATCATCAAAGTGTTAAGATGGGAAATGTTTATGAAGCTGTTGAGAAGGAGCATTCGATGTAGCAAAAAGCTCAACAACTTTGGAGACAAGCTGAGGCTCTAATTGTTTGAAAATGATTTAGTCCTCCGACAACGCTTGTCTTCCACTATGATGGTGTCATAAAGATCATGCTGTTGTTTAATCTCTTCATGTAATGCTTTATGCTTTTCATGTGTGTTTTTCAATGTTGTTTGTTTTTCTCGCCACATGTTCGCTCGCGCTTGAATAAAATCACATCTTATCCGCTAAAATTAAATGAATTTAATTCGGTATTCAAATCCGCTGATTCAACCGCATCGATTTTCAACCGTATCTTATCCGTTAAGTATTAACCGAATTTACCTCGATATTCAAGTCCGATCTCAACCGCACATTCATATCGATCTTATCCGCTAAGATTAATCAATTTAATTCGGTATTCAACCGCTGATTCAACCGCACGATCAAATCGCATCTTATCCGGTTAAGTATTAATCAATTTAATTCGATATTCAAGTCCGCTGATCTCAACCGCACATTCAAATCAGATCTTATCCGTTAAATATTAAATGAATTTAATTCGGGTATTCAAATCCGTTGATCTCAACCGCACGATCAAATCAGATCTTATCCGTTAAATATTAACTGAATTTAATTCGGGTATTCAAATCCGTTGATCTCAACCGCACGATCAAATCAGATCTTATCCGTTAAGCAGATGAATCAATTAATTCGGTATTCAAACTGGCTGATCTCAACCAAGACGATCAAATCGATCTTATCCGTTAAATATTAACTGAATTTTATTCGCGTCTTCAAATCCGCTTATCTCAACCGCACGATCAAATCGATCTTTATCCACGACAAAACTATATCTAAATTAGATATTATTTATTAAAATTAATCGAATTTTATTTATGCTCTTCAAATCACCGATTCAACCGCACGCTCAAATCGGGACAGTCCGTTGAATTAACTCGACTAAATGAATTTAATTCGGTATTCAAACTGCCAACCGCACAAATAAATCGCATTCATCCGTTGAAATTAACTAATTTGACTCGCTTCAAATCCGCCGATTTCAACCATCAACTTTAAAAACGTATCCTGCATACTCTATGAACTCATCCAAAACTTCTACTAATATTTCTACCATATTCTTTATTTTAAAAAAAAGGTCAAACGAATTCAATGGATCCATTTGATTTTTTGTTTATGATATCAAGCTTACAAAAGCAATGTGAACTTCGAGGAGAAAGATCCTCAATCACCAGGAGCTACGCCCAAAAATTGCGTAAGACAATCTCAAGTAGTCAAAAATATTTGAAAAGAGATCATGCCGCAAAGAAAACCAAAGATTGATTGATGACTACTTCTCCACGAACCAACATACACGAGGCCATGTTTCGGCCGACGATTTCGGATGCAAAACATGTTTTTCTTCAATCGCTAGACCTTCAAATATTGACAAGTACTTCCACCCAAAGAGTTGATGCTGTGGAAAGGCGCATATCGCCAGCTAGTTAAATGTACCACAATTAACGTTAGCATGGTGTCTCGGCCGACGCGGTAGACGTATCATATCAAAATAGGAGGTACTACAAAGATTGAGTGCTTACGAGATTCCCCTGTGAAAGGAATCGCTATACAATTGTACGAGCAAGTGTACTTCGGTGAGCCCCAAAACGAAGATGACCTACAAAGAATACCTGTGATGTTGTTGAGACAGAGGGTTCCCTTTAATGATTGGGAGAGTATCGATTGCACGCATCGGGAATGGAAAAATTGTCCTACAAATTGGGAAGAATAATTTACTTTGTATGATAAAGAACCATCAATTTTGGGAAGAGTAGCCTCCTCATGATTTTATGGATTCGCATGCATTTTTGACGTCCGGCACATCAATGATATAAACGTTTAGACAGTCAGCTGTTGATGACGTTGAACAAGGAAATACAACAAGAGTGAACTTCTTTTAATCAACGACCTTATGATATTAGCTGCATCATCTGCCGATGTGATTCACCCTTCTTATCCAACTTTCGGCCAAATCACTCAGACTTTCAGAGCGAACCGCCGTATAAGTTGTTTGCAAAATATCGTGAGGACTCGTATGATGATGGAACGTGCATTTGGAGCGCTCAAGCTCGATTTAAAATCATTCGTGAGCGCCCAGACAAGCGGAACATAAACGATTTGGCTAAGATCACGTATCATATTACATAACATGATCATTGAGATGAACGAGATACGTATGCTCAACATTGGAACGATTATGATCAATGCGAAAGTGTGGGTCTCGCGCATCACAACCATTCTCGATCGAGTAGATACCTCAGATTTGCAAATCATGTGCGTGCTAGATTTGAATTGCGTGATGCAAATGTACATCACGAATTACAGTAGGATCTAGTCAAGCACATATGGGCAAAGTTTTTAATGTTTCGTGATTAAATTTTTTTTAAGAGTCTTATTAATGATATCAGAAGGATCGACATATCAGTACGCTATGTTATTTGTATTTATTAGTCAGACTGCTGATTTGCTTATTGCAATTACATTTGACTATTTGTAACTTTTCTTTTGTTTTAATAGTTATTATTTTCAATTCTTGTTTATTTAAAAATTAATTAAAAAATATGAGATTAAAAATTATTTAAATAAATATTTATATAATTTTGTTTTTAAAAAATCAAAAAATAATTTATTTATATTAATTATTCTTATTTAATTATAAATGATAATTTTATAACTATTTAATCATAAAATATAAAATATAAGTAAATAAAGCATTATTGGGATAAAGTTTATGCAAGAGATAATAATTTTATTAACACCACCATCAGAAGGTGAAATTGAAAGTGGGTGTTGAATTATTACGCTAAGCAGGCATGGGCTTCTGAAATCAAAAAGTTATGCTGAATAATTCCAAGATTGTGTATAAAATTTTATATGTTCAGCAGTCCTGACGTGGCAACCCTGATCTGTTTACATCTTCAGTCGGATCGCAATCCTCTCCAACCCACATCTAAACAATCCTGAGAGCGTCAACCTCTCACCTAAATCAACGGCCAGTATACATTCTCCGCCAACCATTTTCCGAAAATTAAGGTCCATCAAATACTTCAGTTTTCCCGCTTCTTCTACCCCTATATAATTATCCCACTCTCTCCACTTTCACACACAAGATACAATCATTTTCCAATCACATTCTGTCCCAAAAATTAAAGTCCACTTTCAACAAAAATCCCAAATGGCACGTACCAAGCAGACTGCTCGTAAATCGACGGGAGGCACCGAGGAAGCAATTAGCCACCAAAGCAGCAAGAAAGTCAGCCCTCAAGCAATTTGAGGAGGAAGAAGCCTCATCGATCCAGCCCTGACAGGCATTGAGGGAGATCAGGAAGTACCTGGTGGTCGACGGAGTTTACACAAGGAAGCTGCCAGTTTCAGAGACTAGTACGAGAGATAGCTCAGGATTTCAAGACGGATTTGAGGTTCCAGAGTTCAGCAGTAGCTACTAAAAAGAGGCTGTGCAGGCAAGTATTTGTGGGCTGTTTGAGGATACCAATTTGTGTGCTATTCATGCTAAGAGGGTTACTATTATGCCTAAGGATCTAGCCATGTAGAGGATTAGCAGAAGGACAAAACATTCTCGCCTCCTTTTTATGTATTTGCTTCAAAATGTTGTCTACGTTAGATGTTTGGAGTCTCTTGTGTTTTTATTTGGTTGAATGTCTGATTATGGTGGTAATTATATGTTGAATTAATGGTATCTATGTTAACGGAAGGATGTTTTATTTTGAATATTGTGGTTTTATTTTGTGTTAGGCCATTCAATTAAGCCAAACCAAGTTGTTTTCACTTTCATTATCTGCAAGGTGCGAGACCAGGATGGCAGATCAGTTAGATGGATATGATTCAGTTGTGCCCAGCGATTGCGAAGTTGAATGAAGACACCATGAGATTAATCAAAACAATTGTCAGGCAATTGCCTCATGGAGCTATGACTGACAATATTCTCATTAGGCCGTCAGGCCATTCACCACCTATTGGGTGTGACTACCTTTCTTTAACTGATGATGCCATCAATGCACAAGTTAGATTGACGGCAGAGCAATTTTTTTTACTTTTATATTTGATATGATTTAAATTCACAATTGTTTTGATTTACTTATTAAATTAATAAATATACATGTGGTCTTAAAAATCAGTATTCCTTAAAAGTCATAAATATTATTTGAAAATTTATTCACATTGATTAAACATATAATTAAGTTCTTAAACTTACGTAGAGAACATCAAATCTACTTAATGTTGCGCCCAGCCGACTTGGCGCCCTGGCTGATTTTCATCAGTGGCGCAAGTTTTTTTTTTTTTCTTTAAAAGTTCTAAACTTATCGGATACAAATCCTAGAATATTATGGATTGTATAAAAAATAATGAATATTGAACTACGAAAGTATGTACTTTTCTTCTTGATAATATAATTAGGCAACTCACAATACTCTCAAACGCGAAAGATTCCAAGATAAATTCACACTAGCAAATCATCGAACTCTTTCTCGAATGCTTTTTACTGTAAATCCATTAAACCTAAAACTAGAATAAAATTGAATAAATAATTCTCATCCAAGTGGGGCGGAGTTCGACGGTTTTGTAGAAGAAGAGGCTTTGATTTCTTGCAAATCAAATTTGAGCATTAGAGATTTATTTTAGGTTAAGACACTTTAAATAGGCAAAATAAGGAGATTTTTTAGGAGATAAAAACTCCTCCATTCCCATCTACTCCAACCGCCACTCGGCCCCCATCCCACATCCCGAGACTTGATTTTTCGTCCTGAATGTTTCCTTCGTGTTTCACTTTATTCTCGGAAAGTTTTATAATACATTTATTATATAATCTGGCTTTACTATTTTATGCTGCGGACCTCTTATATCTGACGACAAGAGCAAATACATTAAACAGTATTAACCGACTATTGTATTAATATATAGATTACAAGCGGACTTAGTAAGCTCATCAGAACTGAATGAATAAATTTATTGTACAATCAAATTGTCTTAACGGTGATTTTACGAGATCGATTGTCCGATAGTTCCTGAACATTTTATACTACACCTATTAATTTTTTTATGAGCACTTATGCTATGCTAGTGTAAAAGAAGAAGAAGAGAGCATCATTCATTCCTATAATCCATTGCGTTATTTGCATATTTTAATTCTTATTACTACCATTGATTTAGGAGTAAAGCCTTTTATAAAGTTTATGATAAAAGCTAGATGTTATGGACAAAGCTTATTAGGTCCGTGAGAAGGAAATCAACTTTTAAGAGATTCTTTGCATATAAATAGCATAAATAATTTGAGGTAAATATTGTGTCTGAATTTTATTTTTATCAAATAAAAAATAAATTTATAGATGGTGGCTGAAAATTGAGAGTTTAAGTTTCATTAGGATTTGGGACCTTAAGTTAATGGCGATTATTGATTCTATTATTTTGATGTTTTATCCTTTAATGCTCTATCTTTTTGTAAAATAAATTGTTTTGAAATCAATATTTGATCAATAAGAGTGGCTAGCGTATGTCAGGGTCGTATCGCTTGCCCCATTATTCTATAACTGAAATGGGCCTGCTTATTCAATACAGTTGACCTCGCCAACTTTCTAGTCTTATTTATTTACCGCCGGGATTCATTGAATCACCGCCGTTGACTCCTCGACGACTTTTATAGTCTATATTTATTTCATCGGGCCGGGTTCGGTTGAATCACCGCCGGTTGACTTGGCAATCTTTCTATTCTATATTTATTTACCGATTCATTGAATCATCATCGATCTAATTTGACATCGCTCTAGTACATAATATTTATTTATCATCGGGATTCATTGAATGACCATCGGTAGACTTGATACATTTTAGTATATTTGTATTCACCGTCAGATTCGTTGAATCACCGCCGAAGTTCACTAAGTGTCTTCACCGGGGCCTACAAGTCACGTTGCCACCGGGTCCCGACATTTCGAAGTAACTATATGCCGTTGGTGCTAGATGCCTAGATACATTAGTATTTTTAATATTTATAATTAGTTCACAAGACTTTTGAATAATATTAATGGAGGATCCAAATTGTATAATGAAATGGGGGTAGCGCCACATCTGTGACGCCTCCTGGATCATTCTCCTTCCAATTTATTTCACATACTAGTTTCCTCGCCAATGAAGTCGTGGGTGGTGCTACATTCATGGATACTCTTTTGATCTAGCTACTAACTATGTTTTCTACCTTCAATTCTCAGCAGTAGCAAAATGTTAACGCCTCTTCGAGTCACTTCTTTACTCACGAAACTAGATGAAGTCGGTGATGTCTGCACTTTTAAGGGACTAAAAGAAGCTACGTGTCCGTTAAAGGGTCGTTAGAGGTTTGATGAGATGCAATATTCTCACTGAATGTCATGTGATGTAGCACCTTATTATAATCACAACTAGTCTTGAACATTTGCTATGTATCCAAGGTAAATAAAACATTGGGTATTACTTAATGCAATAAAATATTGGGTATCACTATCGAGAATATTACTTTTAAAGATCAAGGGTTTAGAATTGACAAACTATAAAATTAAGGGCTTCTCGAAAACAATAATGTAAATCGTATAACCCACTTATTTCAGGCCTCAGTATTCATATAATTAAGACACATCAATTTAGCATGATTGAATTTATCGATTGACATTACCTATTTATTTCTGTGTCCGTAAGCACTAAAAATACGAAATGTTCGAGTATAAAGCATCCGAGGTAGTCAAAATTGTCAAGTAGGCTATTTTTCATACTATTCAAGAAGAAAAAAAGATAAGAAAAATTTCACTTGATGTAACAAGAAAAGCGAATGTTATCCCATGCAGGCAAAATGACTGGAAGAGCTAACATTGTGGTCCTTGAAGGATACAAATTTATATGAAAGATTTACTGTATTCCTCACAATCTTCAAAGAAATCTAATCAATTTCAAATAATACAAATACATCGCTACTTACATTAGACAATAAACAAAGGGAAGAATTGAATACTTTATTGTTGCGAAAAGCATCATATGGTAAATGTTATATTAATAAATAATTAAATAATGCTTCTATGGGTCAGATTACACAAATTATAGTATTTTATATTGTCTTTCAAACTGTGAGTTTTATAATTTAAGAGAACTTATTAATCGGGTATGACTGTCACCATATCATCCCGAATTAGTTACACGTGAAAGAATTATTTAAAATTCAAAATGAAAACTCCATTGACAAGTTGGGTAAAATCTTCTGGTTTAAGTTGATGATGAACAGAAGTTAACCTTCAATGATTGGGGACCATGCAATACACTCTAATCGATTGTCACACAAGTATACTAGCATGTAATGATTAACGGGTTCGCAGATCAAAGGTGTTATTATAATGACTCTAATATAGTTGGGCTTGTTTCAAATATTTTACCTCTTTGATTATAACATGCATCATATAACGTCACCAAATATGTACAAGATATGAATCTTTTAATATTTAGATACCTATCAGGCAACATCTATATACTGAAATAAATTGAAATTAGTTTTGGCAATTTTTCATTGTGATGTATCAATATTTTCAACATTGAGGGGGAGAGAATATACAACTAGAAAATAGAATATCTTGAAATGAAATATTCCTATATTATATGATCCTCAAAATGAATAAATCTGAACTCGAAGTTCAAGAGAACATTAACAATTCAAGGGATAATATGAACTAGAAGTTTACTACTAAACAAATTTCCTCACATCAAGATGATTTATAAAGTCTTATACCGCTGTAAACGCCAAATTAGATGACGAAGTTCCTAGGGAATAGATCAAATAGTTCCAATTCATCTATGAGCATTAAAGATTTGTCTAAAAGATTATCACCTGTAAGAGGTAGATGAATTACCATATCTCATGAATGTTTAAAAGATATAACAAATGTCTAGAAGACATCGACATATCGAAATTCATGAATATAATAAGATCTCGCTATCGTGAACACGGGCGGAACTAAAAGGAAAATATTATCGACAATAAATATTATATACAACGAAGAGCTCTATACGATGTAAAATATGAGGATCATAAGTCTATCTCCCTTAAGTGATTAGAAATATTTTTATGAATGGCCACAAAGAGAAAGAGTGCACCATGAAACTAAACTCACTATATATGTGAGAAATTTAGACTAAGTCTAATGAAATATGATACTAGTGCGTAAATGTTTAATCTCAATTAAATGAGATTCATAATTTAATATCTCCTGAAACATGAACTTGGTCTTGAAGTACCAATTTTAATGTATATCTTATAACTGATACATGATTGCATAATTATACAATATTGACAAATGCTTGTAGTGTTATTTGGATATTCTACTTGAATGAATTTGGCATGCCCATCTCATCGTGGGGGAGATATGGATATATGATGATGATTCATCAAGGAAATATGATAATATGTATTGTACTCTTTTTTCCTAAGCACGAAGTTTTTTTTTCCATCGGTTTTCTTTGGTAAGGTTTTATGATAATTACTTGAAACATATCTAAAAGAGAATATTATGTAATATTTTATTTCACTAGGTTTTCGTCCCCACAGGGGTTTCCAAGTTATTATTTACCAAAGATGGTTATAGAATGATCGGCATGGCATTGTATTTGCATGTAAAGATCGAGAAATAAGTTTGTGATAATGATAATTTATGTTTATGACTAAACACTATTGAAACTCCGAAGAGCTTCCCAAAAGTTTAAACTTATCAAGAAGGAATTTGATGAAATATTATGGATAAAACTAGGATGAGCACCTCACCCATTGTAGTATCACTAGATGTGAACAAGGTCCATGAATTTTAAGAGAAAGTACAAAAGAATTCATTTGGTCCCAAGTACCATATATAAGTGCTATCGGGGCTGTTGATGTATATTAGAGGAAATATCATACGGCTGCAATCGGAGCGAAGTCAAATGTACAATGGATATGCCACGTTCCAGCTTGAACATATTCGATTTAGACAATTGGTTGCGCGAATACTTTATGCTTATATGACCCCATTGAAAGATCACATATACGGTAAGTTTATTTTGTTGTGATGTATGTCATGATAATATATGAAACCATAACTATATCGGTAATATCATTTGAACACCTAGAAATTCAAATGCACGAAGAAAATCGTGAATGTGTTTGCTGCGGCTATGATCCAATAGATCCATATTACCGTGATTTATGTAATCATTCGCCCCCAGTCGTGTCGCCCGAGGTGATAGTCATTATAATCCCGAACACCGTAATCACCAAAACCGATGGATCTACTCGCTTAAAACTACTGCTTCTTCAAAAATCCGATTACATATAATATTTCCAAATAACTGACATTTTAAAATTTACAATCCATCGTGATATCTAAACAACCAACCCAAATATATATACAACATATCCCAAATAAATAGTAGTGCCGACAAGGCTACAAAGAGAGTAAGCATCGTACTCGTATCACAAACGACAACCGCCGACAAGGCTAAAGTTTGAAAAATAAAGTACAACAATCAAAGCATTTGACAACACATCAAAATCAAACCTGAGGATCTCCGCCACCCGATGGTCACCTAGCCACTGAACAAATCCTCCAATGCCTCTCCCCGCTGAACTAGCCTTCACAACTCGCACAAAATGAAATGTCGCCTAAAAACGAAGTGGGTGTAAGTCGCGGCTTATGAAACTCGACAATGGGTGAAACTTGGGTAAACCATACGCCATTTACACAACAAATTAACTCTAAGAGTCAATAATAAGATATATATATATATATATATATATATATATATATATATATATATAACTGACTACTCCTACCAGCTATAATTATACTTTCAAGAAAATTCTCACACATCATGTATAACATAGAATATAAAGTCCTAATAATGAAAAGGTTCTACCAAATAAAAATCACACTAAACCACATGAATGGCCAAATACGTAGACCCAACAAAACTATAATTCTAGTCATCTGGTTCACTATCAATCGTATACTCATCCGATTCTAATCCCCTCGATGCACATAAGCTCAACCCGCCGATCTACAACGCCTATACCGAAGTATAAAGTCGATAATTCAACGCTTTATACCGCGATAAAGTTGATAACTTAAATGCTCTTATATTCTGACGATAAGCCGAGGCAACAACGCCTTATACCGAATGATAAAGTCGATAATAATAACGCCTTATACCGACGTGATAAAGTCGATATTAATAACGCCTTATACCGACGTATAAAGTTGATACACAACGCCTTATACCGAGCGTATAAGTTAATAAATAACGCCTTATACCGGACAGATAAAGTCGATAAACAACCCATCTTATACCGACGTATAAAGTTCGATAAACAACGCCTTTAAACAGCCCAATTTAACCCAACTATCCCAATTTAGATCATATCCCCACACTAAGCTCACCTCAAGCATACATAACCTAACCATCACCTCTCAACAACCATCTACTCTTACACCCAAACAATATCCAAGCACACAAATTAAAACATTCACAATCGTGAAGTCAAACACAATCGCCGGCCGCGCCAATGTGAAATACATAAGCTTTTAGTATGCCACATGAATACAATGTCGACAAGGCCACGTAAATCGAAATACAAGCTTGGGAGCGTTTATTACTTACCTCAAGAAACTAACTACTACGCATTATAATCACATAATCATATCATATTCACAAATGAATCACACATAATCATATCATTCTCACGTAATCATAACACCATGACATGTACATCATTCTCACATAATCATAACACAATAACATGTTCACACAATGTAAGGTAGTACGTAGTAACACCCGTGGGAGATAAGTACTCACCTCTACTTAGTTATCACAAAAGTCCTCAGAAGAACGCGATCACGGAACGTGCCCCTTCCCGCGGTCAAGGCCTAACAACACCCAGAAAGTATACTCAGGAACTAATACCAAGAATTACGTTCTAGAATAAACATTACCAACTCTAATCGGAATGATTTCTAAACGGTCTAACATGACGGGTAAACTATCGAATTATAATCCCATCGGACACAACCAAATCGATCCCCCGCTAAAATTCCATCTTATTACTTTATCATTACAAATCAACTTATAAGTCATTCTAGTTAATCACAGTTCCACTCAATAATCTATACTCCAAAATATCAATTATATCTCAACTTGAAAATATTACTTTTCAACCTAACTCAGCTTTTAATCAATTTTTTAAATAACCAATTTAACATCACAACAACTACAATAAGGTCCCAATTAAACTCCCTACACATTTAAAGTCTTATAAAAATATCACCCCAAAAAGTCAACCGAAACCTAGAAAAGTCAACTCCGACTACAACACATCCTCAAACTTAATTTCAAATCATGAATTCATCACTTATATACATCATAGAACCAATAATCAACTAAGAAACATCATAAAATTGAATTATGGAAAAGTCAACTAAAAGTCAACTATGTCAAAACCCAAGAAATATCCCAAAAGACTTGAACTTTCTTACCTTAACTCAAGAGAAGGAAGGGAGAACGTATATTCTACAAACGATCTCGAGCTCAGAGCGACACCGAAGAGAAAATGGAAGCATGAATTTTTCAAGGGGAGGGAGTAAATCTCGCCAACACGGGCGAAGTTAAGTTAAGAAAATCGTTGTCGGGTGACGACGCTGAAGATAAGTATGGATAGACATTTAAAGACTCGAGTCCCGCTCGGTTTCTCAAGCACTCTCTCCGCTTATTGTACTTAAGAATTCCTAAACGAACCCATTCCAAAGATAAATGCTTCATAGCAAAAACTACTAAATTATAAATGTAATTCACCTAAAAATTTACGGGGAAATAATTTAAATTATTTATACTATCACCGGTCCCACCCCACAATCGAAAATTTAAATTTTTTTTTTTCAGCGGTTATTACAATCTATCATATGAAAGTCGGGTCCCGACGCATTTTGGCGATTATAATTGTACATGCATTACATGTTGACATATCAACGGAGATTGAACAAAACATATTTGACCAAAGTTCTTCTTCACCGCTGACCTTCGTAAGAATAGCGAAATCTGTGTCAACAATTTTGATATTGTGATAATCCAACAGACATTTTTTCACCAAGTCACTCTCACCCAACATTTTGAGAAATTATCCAATGTGGCCATGAGATGACATCGACTAAGGATGTTAAATGATGGTCATGAGTGGGAGCACACGCATAGTAATCTTTTTCTTAATCAAGATTTTGTCCCAAAATGATTTTTCCGATAAGTTTTAATGGCGTGAATATTATGATGCTGTATGTTAAAAAAATAATGCACTCTTTTTCTTCACCGATTTTTATCCCACCCGGGTTTTTCGAGTAAGGTTTTAACGAGGCATGGTCTTGATGATTGGACATCCAAGGGGGAGTGTTATGAATCATTATCTATTTGGTGGATGTCAATCACCTAGCCAGAATGTAGGGAAGAGTTGATTATCACATCTATCTCTTGTAAAGTCTATAAATAGGCCTCATATGTATTATGTTGAAGACAATGAATAAAAATCTCTCTTCCCAATTTTCTTATTTTTGTATTTATTATTCTGTTTGGTTATTTTATAATATAAAATTAGTATTTTGTCAAATTTTACCAAAAGATTTTAAATTTTAAAGACTTGAGAGAATTATCATTTAGAACGAGATAGTTAATAATGGTACACAAGTTGAAGTGTTAATTGACCCATTTGATTGTGTTATGAAATTTGATAATTTAACGATTGTTCACAAATTGAGGTAAAGATACTCTGAATCTAGATCCTCTAACCTTTGATTTGAACGATAATCAAGGCCTAATCGGCACTCGCCAAATAAAATAAAATAATTCTCAAAGATTAATGTAAATGAAGAATGAAATGGCATCTTTATTTAATCGAGCTCTTGCTCTTAAATAGGTGCGATATGAGTACAAAATCATATCTACAACTAGTTTCACATGATATAATATGAAATAGTTTTGATGTAACAACAGAGTCATACTTAGACTTTATAAGGGTTGAATTGGTAATGCATATTTTAATTAAATAAATAAATAATTGAATCTCCTGTAATCGGGCTTCCTAATTTTACCTATAATTTCCAAAGCAATTCATCTCCAAAAATCTATTTTCCTAATTTCTCTCAATCCTACCAAATCAATAATTAGTTTCCTTATACACAAAGATTCTTAAATTGAATGTTTTAATACAAATTCTTCCTTTCCAAACCCACTAAACAAGTCACCAAAACCCACAAAATTTGCAAGAAATAGCAAAAATGAAATTGAGGAGAATTAGAGGAGAAATCACCATTAAAGTAATTTGCAAACAAAGAAGTTGAAGAGATTGAAGAAAAAATGGATAAGACAACTCAAACTCCACAACTTTTTTTTCAACATTATAATTAATTTTGTTTTTTATAATCTAATAAAAAAATACACTATTTGAGTTGAATGACTTGTTAATACAATGTTGAATTGGTTCTATAATACTATGTTGAAATAGATTTTTAGAATTAAAGTATTGTGTTGTTAGAATTAATTATTTTTGCATGTTGTTTAATATTTGCAGTGGTTAAACATGAGTTTAGATATAGTAAGAAATAGTTTCAAAAGTGTAGTTTTGAAGTCAATTCATAGAATTAATAATAATTTAGTTTTGAATCCAATTTGTGTGATAAACATTGTAAAAGTTGGAGTTTTTTTGAAGAAGATGTGTTTGGAATATCAGGTTAAATTATGTTATTGATTATTATTTCTTGGAATAATAGGTTGTTTTGAAATTATTATTCTTGGAATATTATGTCAGAAGCTTTGTTAGAAATAGGATACCAATATATAAGATGTATGGATTTCAAATATAGGATCAAGATACCCTCTAAAAACCTAACGGGTGAGATTACATTGATGTGTCAATGTGTGTATTAGTAGATGGTTGAATATTAGGGAGGGGCATTATTCAAAAAATTGATGTTTATTTGAAAGAACTATGTGGTATTTCATAGAAGGTTCACGATCCCAATACGATATGAACTCCGATTGATTCCCACCAATATACTAACATTTTTGTACATGTTCTATACGATTTGTGTTCGCATAAAGTGGATGATAACATCCCCGACCATCATTTAATATGATTGCCACAAGAGAAGTTTTGAAATAAAGACACCGAAGCGTGAATACTTAAAATAAGGAGAGTTGATGATAGACGCAGCATCCCTAGACCATCATTTAATCTAGGAACGATACTTCGAGTTTGTAATGCTATTACGTGTTACTAATGGATGAGCATCCATTCTATTATATGAAATACCACATACTAGTATGTGTTGGTATATATATGTTTATGTTAGTCATGTACTTCTAGTTTGTGATTTATTCTTTTACACATATCTTAGCCTGCTATATTCTTGTTATAGCATCTTATTTCACATTTGTTCATGCTATTAATAAAGAATATCATAAAATTTAATCATATATATTGGTTTCAGTATTTCATTTAAAGTAATTCTTTGTATTTGTTATGTTGCATGCCCATATGTTATTAGATTCCAATACACATGTTCCTCATATCGTTATCCATTCTGGCTAACCGAAATAATTACAAATTAATATGCGCTTAGTTTTGCATTTCCATGCATATAAACAACAAATCGCTATCACTTTTTTCGACTCCAAGAAGAAGTTTCTCCATATATATTTGAATTGAAGTTTTATCTACGATGATGAATAATTTGAGTAAAATTACATTGAATGTTTGGGGTACTAAATTATGAATCATCTAAATATAAAACTATAGCGCTTTTAATTTCATCTGTGACCCGACCTTTGTCAACCTTCAAATAAAGAGACCTGAACTTCTCAACTCACGTGCGCATCAGGATTTGATTTTTAAAATTCCGAACTTTTTTGAAATTTCGGTCTGCATTCTTTCGAATAATTAAATCAAATTTTAGAAGGACAATTTAGTCAAATAACTAACCTGCACATATTTGATGGCACATGAACTTTTTCCTATGGCACTGAATTTTTATACGACACTTTACCGCTACCATCCGGTCACCCCTATCCTTAACCCCACCTCACACCCCCATCACTGTGTATATGATTTTTTCACATCTGAACATCCTCATTATATCTGATATTTGATTTTATATATAGAAGTTGTCAAAAAGATCATATGTAGTTTTGATACATGATTTTTTTTTTTGTTATTTGCATGACAATTCTAATTTGAGCCCCTTTCCTATGTAGTGTGGATGAAGTGTACCTCAAAAAATATTTATTGTTATTGTTGTTTGATTGTTTAATATTGTAGAGAGACTGGTCCTTATTCGTCAACAAAGAGAAGAAGCTGCAAAGAAGCGAGAAAAAGAGAAGCATGGTGTTTGGCGTATTTGCTAATATATATTTTTATTAACAAGGGCCGGGGTAGGGGCAGTCATGGGGGACTATGAGGGAGTATAGATTTAGGCAGAGTAGGGTGCCATAAAAAGTAGGGGTGTCATAGGCCGTGGAGTGAACGTAAAGTCTGACCACTCGCATTATTCGGGTTCGAAAAGTTCGCTCGCCGCTCGATTCGCACATGCAAACGTGAACTCAAACGTTAAAGTCGGGTTCGATTTAACCGGACCGAACGGTTCGAATAGTCTGGCCTGGCCGCCAACTTAAGCCTCCATTTTATGGACTAAAACAAATAGCCCACCCAATATAAAAATAGAGGTCAAGAACGTGGCAACGAAGTGGGTCGACGGCACACGTCCAAGGACCTGACGAATGCCTCATTCATGTCCACCAAACTATGGTTTCTTAGTGTGCCGAACGCGAACGGCACAATCGGAGAATTATAGGCCCACTGCCCACCGCACACTTAACTAGTGTGCCGGTTAACCCGACCTTATCTCACTAACGAACCCTGCCGGACGTCCGGGTTGACTAAAGTGGACGTCCATCTCGTAAAGAATATTGTCCATCACAAAATACATCTATTTACACTATATTTTAAATAAAAAAACTAACCACACACATACATAAAAAAACCCATAAATATCTAAATCGAATCTAACAAAAATCATAAAACAAACTTCAAACATCCGAACTACGCTTTAATATCCATAGAATAAAACATACCATAAAACATTAAACTAAGCAAAGTTCATCCATCTATAAAAACAAAAATAGACTAAAGTTCATTTATAAAAGAAAATAAAACATAGAACATTATTCTTTCATCTTCATCTATCATATCTGGGGATTTGGGTGGGGCATCATCGACGCGGATACCTCCCGGATACACGCCATATCACGCTTTTCAATTCCACATAACGATTTATCAACGGAATCCAAACGACTAATCCTCCGTGATTTCAAGTTGTATATTTTTCCAACCTACACATTTCAATATTCAATAAAAATAATGATGGTGTATATAATTTAATCAATATAGAATACATTGCATTCGTACCTTTGTACATATCCAACAACATCTCATGGTCACTGTGAGACTACAATCATGGTCACGGGACGGACGAGATGACGGTTAGTCAGCACTAGGACCTCGAATACGCAGGGGGAACGGACTTCCCAAGGGGATTCAAGGCCCATCCTTGTGGAGGCTGTGGGTGCCAAACCATTTTGTGGTTCTAAATTTCCTTTCATGACAGTTCGAACAATTCATACACCTTCCATTTTGACTACACTTCATCTTTCCACCTTCAATATATTTTTGGTTGGTCAAGGATTGTTTCCCTAATCTTTTGTGTTGAACCTACAAATTCAGGCATTTCCTTATTCACATTCACCCCCTCATTTACCAAGCAAATTGATACCAACATACCATACGTGTAAGAACGACTTCCCTTACTCCTATCCATATTTAATCCAATCTGTATGACGCTTCTATCTAAGTTATGTGACTAAGGTATGAATGACACTCACGATTGATCGTTGCTTTTTAAAGTGTGCATCAAAATATATCTTTTACAATCTTAAAAGCTAGCTTTGTTGACCACCATCGTGATGCCTCCAAGATTTTTATCATCATCACACATTCTATCATTGTTAAAATAACTAATTGTTTCCATCCGAGTAAATGGACACTTAAACTCAATTTCTAGGAGGTCATTCAGAAAAGTGGCTATAATCCTCACCTAAATTCTTGAGCTATCATATGAGAATCTAAAAATGCCTTTTATGAACATACCAAATAATTGAATCATTTCGCAATTCACTTGCATATTATTACAAAATTCTCTAACTAATTCCGGTACCATATACATTAAATTCTAGCAAGATTCAACCAACCATGAAAATTCAAACCAACAACGGCATTTGTACCTTCAAGTTCTTTTTCATCAACATACAATTCAAGTTGATGGTTTTCTTCATAAACTTGTTGAGCTCGGCGGGTTGTAATGGCAAGGAAAGTGAGACCTCCTCCTTTGCTTCTTTCCCTTTGCTTCTTTCTCCTCCTCATAGGGATATCTTTCTTCATCAGAATGAGATAATTACCAAATTAGAAGTAAATGAAAAATGTGTCTTTTAAGTGTTATAGAACACTTTGTACACTTAAACTTAGAAAAGACGAAGTTTTATAGTAGAAGCAGAGAAAATATGAAATTTTGCGTTATAATCGCTATAATTGAGAAAATGAAGAACAATTAGGTTCGGAGCAATTTATAAGGCCCACCGCGATTGCCGGATGTCCGCTTCGCTTATCTGACATCCGCTTAAAATTAACTGCCTAATGACTCTTCCGTACTTAACGCCATTTATCGGACGCCCGCTTGAATTATTAATATATCAAACGGACGTCTGCTTAAGTATCGGACGCCCGCTAAAATTAAGTCGCCATCGATTGCATCGACATCCGCTTGCTGTGATCAAGTATATGTAAAGGACATCCATTCGGTGACATAGGCGACGTCCGTTGGAGTATGCAGGACGTCCGTCATGGCATGAGGACGTCTGCTTTTGACCATATTTTTATCGAAAAACTTTATAATAAGATAATCATGTAAATATGAAATGAAAATATAAACTTATTCTTTTTATTAAGCCGCTCACATTTTATACTGTAAGGGCCAGGGAGCTATATATCATCAACATAATAAATTAAAGAAGTACAAGTTCATTCTTGATCTAACTCATCTTCTTAATAGAGCAAATCATTTAGCATATCTTCTTTCTTCCATTCCTTCTATTTCGTTGATGTCTTGTTTGATGTCAAGTCATCAAACATGTCTAATAAAATGTCCGGTTCCACCTTTTCCCCCTCCCGTCTTATAACTATATATGTTTTTACAAAGTATACATGTAGCTTTGTCATTTTCTCGATCGGGCACAAAGTATTTCCAAACCCATGATGTCTTTTTTCTTTGAACTAAACTTTTACCGGTGCTAGCTCGGGATGATTCTTGAGTGGATATTGGGTTTTCATCTCCTACCTTATTTTTGCCTTTTTCGATTTAATTAAAATCTACTTCTTCCCTCCTTCGGTATCTCATCATCTGTATCTATATTATTAAAATTATCAACACTGACAAAGTTTGGGCTCCATTGAGGGTTTGTGTCAATGTCAATTGTAGTTCCACCACCTCCAATTTAATATTCCAATTCTTTTAGGAGCCATTAAAAAAAACTTACAATACTAAATAAGTTGAAATTCTAACAAGTTTTATACCAAGTAAACAAGTAATATAATAAATGAGTAGATGAAAAGATTGTACCAATTTCAATGCAACTCGTATTCCATTGAAGATGATGGATGCTAATTCTTGGAAATTTGATCAAATTATTTATTCTCCAAGATGAATATAGAACATTTATAATTGGAAGAGTAAAACCAAGAACCAAGCATGACATAATGTTTAATGCTGAATGAACTAGCTTGTATAATCAAGTAATATGAATTAATGATGATATTCATGTGAGTAATTTAATGAAAGTTGTGGTTCTTTATTTATAGGAGGAGAAAATGGCTATTTTTTCTGAACCGGACGTCCGGTAGTCAAACCGGACGTCCGCTAATAACGGATATCTCTGTCAAAACGGCTATCATATTAACGAAGCCACCTGACGGCCCGGTAGAATAAAGCGGACATCCGCTAATAAGGCCAAGAGAATCCATTTAAGATGCCTTCTACCCACGTCCGGTTTATTCTAGCGGACGCCCCGCGTTAACGAACCACTAACGAACGCAAGGGCCCTAACGCCCACCGAATCTAAATCTAACGCGTGCCGGACGAACATTTTTTGTTAAAAACCGGCCCACCCCACCCCATTAGTAAAGGCCGACGCAATGGACGTTGGCCTAACGAACGCTGGCCGAACCCGAAACGACCATCGAAGCCTGACTAACGAATCCGGCCCACCCGAACTCCGCCCACTTGCCACGCTTCAGAGGTCGCCCAATTAGAGTTTCCGAGGACCACAAAACCAATAGCCCGGTCCAACATCGCACAAACAAAACATCCTTAACTAGACAATAACCCTATTAAATTCTCAAACATCAAATATGAAACTAAAAATCCAATCTTTTGACTTTCCACCATATTCATCAGATTCACTAATTTCACCATATGAATATATGATCACTAACCCAATTCAGTAGAGTTCCACTACTCCAATAATTTCACTCAAACATCAATTCTTAAACTAAAAATCCAAACTTCATTTAGGTTCACCCGAGCCGAGCAACCGCCAAGGGATGAAGTTGAAATCGCCGATGTTCCCACCTTCTCCGGCTATTTACGAGATTACCTTCTAGATATAGCTCAAATTGTATTCAATTAACTGATTGTTTCAATTATGTTTTGATTTTTAGATTTTAATTAGGGATATCATTTAGGTAATAATTATTTCTTGGACTAATTTATTTTTTAATTTGATGTTTGATTTTGACGGAATTAGGACTCAATCGATTATGAAAATGGGATTTTAGAATTTGATTTTAAAATTAATTAGTCACTTAATTTTCGCTCTGACCGAACTTTTTGCTAACCGCTTCAGAATTCGGACCGAATCGAGTTGAATAATAACCCAAAAAAATGGTGCGGACCGAACTTCGAACTCAAATTTTGAGGTTCACAAAAATCGGATCGAATCGAACTAGTTCGACAAATTTCTCAAGGATCCTAACTTCAACATACCATAGTTCTGCAGATATTTCTGGCCCGCTTTTACTGCCTAAAAGGTCCTATAAGTAAAAAAGTAGGGATGCCATATAAAAAGTTAAGCTAATATGTTTAAGTCTGCTTAAGGCTCAAATGAGTGCACCGAGTTATTTGAATGTTATTTAACTAAATTACCTTTCTAAAAATTTGATTTGGTTTTCAAAAAATACAGTACGATTTTAAAAAGCTCGTGTGTCAAAAATACATCAAGCATGCTTACTAAATGCTGTTTTAAGCTGCTTATTCAAAGCGCTGACAAAAAGCGTCGTGCCTGGGATGAAATTAAACCAAATTATAATTTAAAAGAAATGAAAATAAAAACAATAGAATCAAAAAGGTAAAAATCGAATTGGAATAAAATTAGGCAACAAATCCGATAATAGATTATGCATGCTATAATTGTGGGAAGAGTTTTTTTAAATACAAAAAAACAAATCCTACAAATACCCCTATTCAAACACCACCCTAAGGATCTAAAAAAAAGGACTCATAATGTGGAACATGAAGTATATCTTGAACAGAACACACAATCAAAATTAAACAATTTTAAGCATAATTCGCCCTCCTCAGCTAGGAATTTACAGTGGTTAGATAACTTCATACAACGATCACGCTTTGCCTCAATACAGAGTACAGACATACATAAATCAAGTAATTTGTATATATGAAAGCATAAGCTATAGATGGATGAAGGGAAGGGGAAACGTTACCGGGTAAAACATTCCCAAATAATGGAATCCTCTAAAATCATAGGCTTTAAATTTGTACATTTCTTGCTGGTATTAGCCAACTATGCGTGCTCCTGGTTGCTGGACCACAGTATAGCTCGATTATACAGTCTAAAAACTCTCTCGATATTCACGATCAGTGTCAATGTGAGATCTCAAACCCAGTATGTCATGCCGACTTGCATCAAATTGGTGTGAGGTACACTTAAATTCGCAGTTCCCCTCCTACAGTTCTTTCTTAAGAAAGCATAAAAATAGTTTATGACAAGTTTTTTAATGAACCATGATTCCTTCCTTGCCCTGATATTGCCGTGACCAAGAAGATATACTACTCCCGATTCTTTGGCTTTGCGAATGAAAGACAGCTCTTTCTCAAGACTTTGCTCTGAGTCCAATGTAACAACAGGTTCTGGAGACGACTTAATCTCTTCTGAAGTAGTTGCTCCACATGTGGCGTTTCTTGGGCTATTAAAGTCGGCAAGGAGAGGGACGTTCAGAGAATAAATACTCCCATTTGGAACTGTCAGAAAACTTGATCTAGGATTCTCTTCTTCAGAATCTGAATCATAGTCACCATCACTCTCAAGTGATCGTTCCTGAGCTTCACGACAGATGAACTTCTCAAGGCTCTCAATGAGCAGCTGCTGAAACGTTTGATGATTTTCTTTGCGCGTATCCTTATAGCCATATCTGTTTGACAATTTTTAGAGATATTTACAACCAGCACACTTCATAACAAGGATAGAGGCATGACGTGAAAGTGAAGTGCCTAACTCATGCAAAACAAGAAACTACAGGACATTGCAGATAATATTCAACAAACAACACACGAAATAAAAGGAAACCTTGATCATTTACTTTCTAAATGCAACTTTTGTATTTTTCTTTTTAAAATTCTTAACCTTATTGCTTAGTCTCCTACGCTCCTCTTATTTTCATTGGTTGAGAAGTTGTTCTGTCCTTGAAATGATAAGAATTAAATGAATGTGTCTCCTGCTTTTACACCTCCTTAATTCTTGTATTTTTTTGCTAAGCAATCAGCAATTTTGAGACAAGAGGAGGTATACAAAGCATGTAATATCTATCATATGAGAAGTTAACTAGCTTAGAACCTAAGAGAGTGACAAGCTGAAAGATACAAATAAAGAACATTTGAAGGTCCAAAACAAGAGTCACTTTAGATGTGATTGGGTAGTTGAAACAGTTACCTGGCCACACAACGGAAGATATGGTAGCTTTTTGGACAAACTCGACGGAAGAGAAATCTTTCACCTTGAGGCACCACAGGAACAGGTACGTATTTTATGCATACAAATATAATCATGGAATGTGCAGCAGGAAGAGATGTCAAGAAATGTCCAAAAATAGCAGGTATTCCTTTTGCCAGTTCATTGTAGAGTAAACCAATACCAGGTGCTCGAATTGTCCCAAGGTTTGGACCCAGCTGACGTAACTTATCTATTGACATCTTCTTCCTAACCTCTGTTTCATACTTCAGCTTGCTGCCATAATTCCAGATGTACATAATAAAAAACATTACAACAGCAAATACCAGTATGATCCAACTTCCATCTTTCACATTCCACAAGACAGATGAAAAGAAAGTCAACTCCAGGCCCAGGAAAAAAATCACAAAACTCAGCACAATAATAATGTTTATCTGCCATATAAGAAGCATCACAAGGGTTACTAAGATTGTACTCATCATCATCACACCAACTTCAGCAATTCCTGACAAAAGAAACCCATCTCAAAGTATCAGAGAGGAGGCGATACTAAGATATTCAGGGACAAAGAAACAGAGATGGAAGGAAGGCAAAGGACACAAAAGTGAAATGTTTCAGAAAAATATACATGTGAAACTCCACAGCAGGATGTGGTCTGCAGTACCAACAGAGAACTAGTCCTTTGGCAAGCTCTTACCTTCAATGATGTTTTGTTACAGATTCTAAGACTTCTCAAAGGAATGCAATGCCTAGAACCATTTATCAGTCTGTGTGTGTGTGTTTAGGTTCAAAAACATGTGCAAATTGATAAATTCATGGCAATAACTTTCTTGGAAGATAAGCACATGATTCAATTTTTTAACTAAGAAACATCAGGAATATGAAGGCAAGGGTCATGCAAGTCTAGAGATGTAAACACCAATGCAGGATGATGCTAATTTTCTGGTCTCCAATATGATTACACCCTTTTGGAATGTGTTTGGACTCATGCAGAGCATTGCCTCTCTAGTCTCTCCAAGACAGTTAAAAAATATGAAACTTATTTATTAAAAACTACATTTGACATCAAGAAAATAGAAGCACAGAGTGAACAGCTACGAAAGAGCATGTGCATCAGATCCCCTAAAAGCTAAAATAAGAGTTGAAATCACTAAAAATGAAAAAAATAGTGTTTTTCCAGCTCCCCTAAAATAAGTCGGGTCCCCATAAATTTATTCACCCGTCCTCTTCACCCCCTAAATTTACACTCTTCCTATTATTTTTTTTAATAGTGAAGTGAATAATAGGGAATCTGCTAAAGAACATATATGAAAAGCTAATCCAAAAAATAAAAAAATGATGTTTGGGAGTGTATTTTAGAGAAATTTTTAGGGGAGTTGATGCACATGCTCTAAAAGCACATAAATTGAACACAAGAAACATTAGTCTTACCATAAGCATTCCCGATCTCATATATACTTGATATAGAGCAGACAACCACCAGAGAGAATGCCAGAAGAAACCAATTCATGACAGGGATATAAATGTGGGCCATGAACTTTCGAGAAGTATGAACAATTTTAAGACGAGGGAAACAACCCAGAGCTGTTGACTGTTTAATACAAGAAAAAGTGGCTGTTGTCATTGCCCGACTGGCTATCAGTGCTGCAACATTAGCAATGATGAATACAGGCCAAAAGGCTCCACCTGCAGCAGTAAAGTAAAAGTATATCAATGACTAGTTGCATATACCTCTGCCTTATAGTTAAACCTCTTTAGCAAGAAGATAACAGTAAGCATACCAATAACGTAAACTATTAATAAGAAAATTGAAACAGGAGGAAAGTGTATTATCTCTTTATAACACTAATCGTTGGCTGGAATGGTAGAGCACAGACTAGTGTACATTAACATCAACATGCCCAAACGCCTTTGAAGAGGCTCCCGCCTAGTGGGGTAAGAGGGGTCAGATAGAACGCAACATTAACCTTGGTGATAACAAGGAGGTTGTTTCCGAATTGACCCAAGAGTGGAGTGCAAACACTATCTACTACCTCAATTTATGAGTCGGCAACAAATAACATTACAACAACAATAACATGCTCCAATCCTTCTAAAAGGCCCTCCAGCCAAAGCGGGGGGATATGCAACCTTATCCCTGTGATAATAAAGAGGTTGTTCCCAAATTGACCCAACATGAAGTGCAACGACTATCTATTACTTCACAGTAGATACGAAGTGTTGAGTGTGCATCTCATGTGTTTGGTAAACAATCCAAACGATATCAGACATTACATGAGTTGGAAACAAATGAAGGAATAAATACTATTTCAAAGATAACCAATATAAATAGAATCATAAAGATTAGATGCCACACTATCCCCAATAATAAGTTGTGCGTATTTTTCACTATTCTTGTTTTGCTGACACAATCTACTATCCAATATAACGAGAGCAGTAGCTAGGCTGCACTGCATGTATACTATTTTTATAATAACATAGTAGTGATGCATAAGTTCTCAGAGTAGGAATCGAAAATTTCCAGTAAACACTGGTCCCAGTTCCAGAAAAAGATTGTCCAAGACTCCAAGTAGACTATCCTTACATTTCAAATTAAAAGGGTGTTCGCCAAACATATACTGTTACTGTCGCATGTTATTTTTCAACATGGAAGTAGCAAAAGAAAGATGCCATCGCATGACTATAGATATACTTGAAGAGCGGGAATGAAAATTTTGGACATTTGAAAGAGGATAAGACACTTTATAAGACTAAAATGGAGCAACATAATCATCCTAAGTTCCATCCCACTACACACATGCACACACTCGCATACGGATTTTATGTATTTACCAGGAATAGATGAGAAGAAGGCTTGTGTTGTGTCAGCATGATTCTCCATAAGGTAGGCAGCTTGACCGAGGTAACCCAAAAGAAGACAAGGCAGGACAAGAAACACAAAAGTAAGCTGCAAGAAAGAGAAAAAGAAGATAACGAGATATTAAGTAACTAAGTAAGAATTCTTTTGGGGAAAAGGAAAATGTGATCTCTCTTATGTACCTGAACTGATCTAACTGAAAAATAGCAAAGATCAGCAAACATTGCTTCAGAACCTGAAATAAGGAGATGAAGAATCGGTACCTTAAGGATGAAATAAATTAGTAGAGATAATTGAAAGTTACACATACAGAACCAATAATAAAAGCAGCATACTTCACAAATTGGAAGGAAATAAGATAGTATACTTATGATTTTTAGTGTTAACCAGATCAAACTAACATTATGTTACTGCAAAATGAAGACAAGAGAAAGAGAGACCATCAATCTCTTCTAAAATTCAATCCACCATATTCGAGAATAAAAATCCTATACCAACAAGAATAAAGAATTTTGAAGGCATATACCTGTTGCACACAGAATACAACCCCCAAGAGAATACCATGCTTTAGTTGAGTTGCGCTTGAAGTAGTAATATATGTGAACCGGATTAAATGCCCTCCACACTTGTGAATCATATTTTAAAATGTTGTAGATACCTATTCCTCCAAGAGAGCAGAACCATATGAACAAGGCAGGACCAACCACAAGATCCACTTTACTTGTTCCGTACTTTTGTACACTAAACAAAATTACCAGAAATGCAACTGATATCATCACAACTTGATCTGCAAATTAAAATACACCAAAAGGATGAATAATGTGCATAGTATTTACAAAATAGAGCAGTCCCACATACATGGTATAAGCTAGCCCATGACGTCATATGTAAATAACTGAATTTTTTCACAACATGCACCAGTCCTCTATAGGAGCTCTCACCTAAGAGGGATAGGGACGGGGGGATATTGTACACAGCCTTAGTGCCTTATCCCTTTGATAACACGGAGGCTGTTCCTGAGTTGACAAAATATGAGGTAACATATACAAGTCGTAGGTAGTGTAGTGAGCCATTTTTGGTTGATTGCAACAATGACATGCCCCCCCTTACCCTTGTAATAACAGAGAGGCTGTTTAGTTGATTAACAGAAATAGAAGAATATAGGTTCTATTGCAACGAAAACACAGTAAGAAATCAAGCTGATTTCTATCTATTGCCAATAACCCACCAACACAGAATTAGTCATATAGGATATGGTTATACAATGAAACTGAGCTAGTTTAGATCCAGAGTCCTGCTATAAAGTATAAACTTATACAGATGGGCAGAAATACACAAATTAGAAGGTGATGTCATCTATTCAATTTAGTAATTGCAAGAACGCATATCTAAATTCAACTAAATGTAATCCAGATCTTAAGTGCATAGGAAACTATCAGTTGCAATAACACAAATGCTAATAACACAGCACATCCCATTAAAAAGTATATGTGGGGTTGAAATGTAAAAAGAGAAAATGAGAAATGTAAAAAGAGAAAATGAGAAATGTAAAAAGAGAAAACGAGAACTATTACCTTGTTTTACACCAGATACACCAACTCTCAAACCGCCAACTGCAGAACTTACTGCAAAAAAGAAGAAGTTCAGGACATCTATTACAACTAACAAAATATGCACTTCTTTACAAGGGACGATCAGCACAGAAATTAAGAAGACAAGTGGTAACAAATCACCTGACATTGCTGGTGTAACAACACCATTAGCTATAACCATGGCAGTACCCGCAAGAACTAATGCTAAAAGAAGCTTCTTCAATGTCAGAGAAGCCTCAAGTCTTTCTTTTATTCTTAACGATCTCTCAAGTTCTGCAGATGGAACCTGTAGTCTGAAGCTTGATATTCGAGCATCCGATGGAAGTTGATTTGGAAGAAGGCTCACCTTTGCATGCCTACAAATTAATGAGTATAAAGCAAATGTTCCGCCTGGGGTGACAAGCAATGGAAAACAATAACTCAATGGTTCACATGGAAATATAGAAATATCAAAATGTACAGTAAACAACTCTATCATACCTTCACCATCATCATTGGCCCAAAGAACAATAAGTATATACTTTACTAGTGACATTAAGATCAGGGTGTACAAAACTAGGGATAGGGCACCAAGAACATCTTCATTTCCATTAATTGGAGCTTTGCTGAACATCACACTGAAAGTATATAATGGGCTAATACCCACATCACCAAAGACAACTCCTAATGCCTGGAAGGCTAGAACAAACTTTCTGCCAAGATTGCCGTCCTACAAGAACATTTCGAGAATTAAGCTGGCATTAAGTTTTTTTAAATACCGAGATAAATATCATGGGACCACAAGTTTCACAACAAATTAGGCAAAAGTAAAAAGTACACTAGGACAATAACACTTGTGGCATGAATCTTGAACAGAAACAAATAATTAATCGAACAAGCAAAGCATGCTTTGCTTTTTTTGTAAGAAAGCAAAGACCCTCCTATAGTCATTTCAAGCAACTAAAAAAAAAGTTTCCAGGAGTCCTAACTCCTAGCTATGAGTTTATATCAGCTTCAGATAACAAGAACATCGTAGATCTCTATAGTGGATAAGAACTATACTATACCGACAGTCCAACATTGACAACAATTTGAAATAGATTCCTTATGCAAGACAGAACAGAAAATTGTTTCGTGGATATTGTTAAGCATACCGCATAAATGTTTGTGAACCTTACCGATAACAGAATACAAATATAAGTAATTACTGTAAGCTTTTGGGCTTGACTAATCATAACTAAAGACAACACCTAATCATACCAAATATGTCTTTTGTTGATATATTTGTTATGATTAACACTGAGGTAGCAGATAACTTTCTTTTGTCTAACAAGACTCCCGCCTAAGAGGGCTAGGGAGGTCTGATTTTACACAGCCTCAACGGAAATTGTAAATGGACTTACTATGATAAGTTAGCTTCAAGATCTAATTAAAGTGAACAATTAAATGTTTCATTGGTGAACTGTATTACCTATGCATCCACTTTAATATAGTTATAATTATTCATCTAAGCTTCCAAACTTGATTAAATCTTACCATAACCGAAGCCACATAATAGTATTGATCTGCTTTAACCATCAACATGACAAAAAAAAAATCAAAATTAAAATACTTTATAGCCTAAATAGACAAACTGTAACACCCGCCCCCCGAAAGCCCGGGATCTATAGGTTATTAGATTTGATAGACTCCATTAACAAACACTCATGAGTATTTCCAGCACATTTTGTCCTTACTACTAAAACTTATTAGTGGATTAGATGCATTTTTTATGGTATCAGTAGTACCAATCAAATACAATCAAATACTATGAATCATATGGCATCATCCGCTTTGGGCCAGTATCAGATAAACATAACTTTGATTTGAATCAATATTATGGTGTTAATTAAAAAAATCATAAATACTAGCATTTCCAAACATATACGAATACAATTTAGCTCAAAATTTCAAAAAATTGAGTTGCTCAATTCAGATCACAACAATCATAAACCCGAATCTACATAATAGTATTGATCTAATTTAACAATCAAAATTCTGTAAATTAACAAAAACATACTCCCTCCCTTTATTCTTTATTTGATGTTTTCGCATCACATCAATTATGCTTAAACGATATGTTCAAAAATGACAAAAAAATAGTATTATGAAATTATTTTGAAAGACGAATCTAATGATATAAATTTTATATTTATTGGTATATATGAGTAATTAGTAATAAGTGGTAAAATTTGACGCGAAATAAAAAAAAAAAAAGGGAGGAGTAATATATTGAAGTGAAAATAAATCAATTACCTCGAAATCATTCCGGGTAGCACCAGGGACCTCAAGAGCTTCGACATCAAACGAATCCAACCTCGGCCCTGTTCTAATCAGCCTCTGTCTCAAGACATCCTCATCCACGTCATCATCATCGTCGTCGTCCGAAACAACGCTGTCCCTCAATGAATCAACGGAGCCGCCACGTGGCGTATCTTGGCCATTGTCCACGTCGGATTTGTCTTCTTCCTGATATACCCATCGCGATTCCATCGAGTCCATTGAGGTTAAGCCTCCGTTCTCTTTCTCCGATCCCTCCTCCATCATCTCCGATATTATTTTATAAAATGAATATTATTGAATTTAACTTAAAGAACATATGAATATGGGCATATGTTATCTGGGTTTGGAATGTTTTTTGGAGATATTTTGGCATTTGTAAAGCCCTATTGTTTCAATTGGATGTTAGGCACATTTGGGATATACATGTCGTTTTAGTATGGTATCAATGTATAATAATCAAACAAATAAAAAAATGGATGCATAAATACGTATATATGTTACGTATTAATAGTTTCATAATCGAATCTATCATGAAAAATCTAATGGTTCTAAACAATAAACAAATGTCAAGTATATTATTTATTAGGGACCTTTTTTTTAACATATTAAAATTATTCCTATATTAATTTGAATTATTATACTCTTTTTATATATTTCATTCAGGTTCTATCTTTAATAAATTATAACATTTTGAATTTTAATAATTGACAATTTTCAATTTTAAATTCAAATCACTTTTAATGTATTATATAGATGTACAAGTCGTTTTACTGTGGCATCATGGACAATAAACGGAAAATTTCTTCCATTTCGGAGGTTATTTTGTTGGATTTGTTTCTAAATTTAATTAAAACACAAAGAAATAAGATTTTATTTAATTATAATAGAATTTACATATGATATCTACACTTAAACTAATTAGAGAATTTTATATTTAAGCAGTATAATAATTTTTTACATAAAGACTAAATTTTATATAGCCACCTAAACTACGAAAAATATTTTAAATACGTACGTGAACTTTTGAACAATTTAAATAATCACCTCGAGGTTATTTTTCTCACCTGAACTTTTGAAAAATATATTTTTAACACCCGAACTCCAACTCCACCTTAATAGATAAAATTAAAGATAAAACAGTACTTTATCGATTATTTTAAAAATAACAAATAATTAATTACATCAATTTTTAATAATTAATTTCAATTAAAAGAACGTATCTTTTAATCTTACTCCACCCCATTCCCAACCCATAACCCAACCAACCCTAACCACCACACCACAACCATTCCTCAAATCAGAGAAGTAACATCTCACCCCCTAACTCAGCCGACGAACTCGCACTCCAATTCAATTTGATATGGTTATGGTAAACATTCGTGCTTTCGTTTTGTTATTTTTATTCAATTTGATATGGTTTTTGCTGATGCTGTGTTATAAATTGACATGCCCTACTGTAAATCGTTAGAATTTGGTCAAAGTTCAAACTCTTTGTATTTCACTTGCGAATTGGCAATTTTGTTCATCTGCAAAAAGTCAACAAATCAAAATAAAACTTAAACAAACTGACCTCAAACATTGAACCTAGGATACGATGGCGGCGTTGAGAGGTGGTGGTGGTTACGGTAGGTTGGGTTAGGGGTGGGGTGGGTTGGGATGGGGGTAAGGTTGTAGATGATGAATTTTTTTTAATTAAATTAATTAAAATTAATTATTAAAATTAATTCAATTAATTGTTTGTTATTTTAAAATGATTTATAAAGTGTAATATATATGAATTTTTAACTTTGTTTTTTGTTCTTAGTTTGTTATTAAAGTAGAGTTCGATTGTCGAAAATATTTTTACAAAGTTCAGTGTAAAAAGATCACCGCGGGTATTTTAAGGTATCTATTTGAAATGTTCAAGGTTAAATTATGTCTGTTGGAAATTTTTCGTAGTTGGTGTGTCCTTTATGAAATTAACCTTATAAATCTTATTTTGACAGATTGAATAAGAAAAATTGTAAATTTATGCGGAATTTCAATTAATGATTCATTAAAAAATAAGTTTGTCATATAATCCTAATCAACACTCAACACAAATGAAACTGAATTTGATCAAATTAGATTTGATTTAAGACATGATACATAAATGTTACGTATTAATAGTAATGGTTTAATAGGCGAATCTATAATTAAAAATCTAATAAGTTCAGTTTGACATGTATTTCTTATAAAATACTGTAAATGAGTATATTATTTCATGCACTACATATGATAACGATATTATATATCATATGATGCATACGAGACAATGGCTTTGGCTCTCGTATGGTACATAAAAGAGTTCCGTGTGTTATGAGAGAGTGAGTTTTTGAGCTTATATATGAATGGCAAAGTTGACATTATTGAATCATTGCACAAATAAATCATTGTATTTAGGTTTTACCTTATACTAAACAATAAACAAATGACAAGTATGTTACAATATTGGTTTATTGGCGAGGCCTTTGAACTATGCACTAATTTTTCTCACACATGGCCTTGTATTTATGTCTATTTTGTACGGCGTCACTTGACTTTATTTCTTGTCTAGAGCACCCCAGACCCGATGGGCACAATTTTCAACTAAAATACATAATAAATGAATATATTATCCCTAAAATGTAAAGTAAAATGAAGCTATTTTGTAGCATTCACGTCGAGGAGGTGTTGAGTTGGTTAGGTCGAGTTGACGGAGTTCGGAGGATATGGAAGAGTTGGGCCCAGGTTGGGATTGCACCCAACTCCGGGGCTAGCAGGACTTTGGAGCTTGAAGTCCACAGTGCGTGGAGGCTCTAGATTCGCGGAGTTTGGGTAGGGTATGGTATGTTAAGAAGGAAGAGAAGGGTGGGTTATTTAGTCCTAATACTTTTAGCCCCTATATTTAGTGTAATGTCATGGATAACATAGTCATTTTACTGTAACATAGTCATTTTACTTTATATTTTAGTAAATAATATAGTCATTTACTATGTATTTTAGTTGGAAATTAGGTAAAAGATCGAGGAGTCTGCTGAACAAGAGACATTCAAATGTTTCGAGGAAAAAGTCTGGAGAAATTTGTCGAAACAGATAAATAATCTGAGAGCGCGCCTAGAATACACGTCGTGAGGGCTTTCGGCCAATAAGCCTACAATATTTTGAATGAGACTCCTGTATGTTGTTAGAATGAGAAAGATACGGAGTGTTTGTGATGTGACTCGTAAAATATTTTCTAACAAAGATACACACTATAGTCTTGTTGGATGGAAATGAACTCCCAAAATCGTCAAAATTAATATATTTATTAAAATACATATAAAAATTAATTAAATGAAACAAGTTACAGAGTATATATTAGCTCCATGATATGGAGGGAGTATTACTTAAGGTGTATTACTTACTTTATCCATTATATGATGGTTAGCAATCCATCAAGTAAGTTTTAGCAAACCATGAAGTTAATCATAGCGTCATAAGAATAAAAACACACATCAATGTGTAAAAGACTGGATTCCTAACCATCAATGTGTTTGACTGGATTTGGGTTTTCAAAAATGATTTGATGAATACATTTGCCCTGGAAACCAAACAATTTCCAGCAACAAAATTGAGCTAAATTCAAGCTAGGATGAGCAACATACGCAAATAACACATAAATACAAGAAGAATTCCTGTTGCAATTCACTAGTTGAGACACAGCACCATTGAAACCAGAATGTGCAAATACGTGTATTACAAAATGAGTAAAGGGGTACATTTGGCTATTAGACTCACTGATGCTTTAATGAAGATTCACCTAATAGGGAAAAGAAGAAAAAGATAAAACATGATCACTAACATATTTTTGCTTTCTTTGTAGCATTTAATAATGAGATTCACCCTAAATGGGAAGAAGAGAAAAGAAGAAAACATGATTCTGACATATTACTAACTTTAACATGTTCTACAGCGTGTTTAATTATGAATTTATGTATTAGTTATTTACTGATACTCAATATTATATTAAGTAATTTGTAATATGTAATAAATGCTTTTAAATGGCTAATTTAAAAAAAAAATACACACACACAATATAAAACAAAAGGTGGTTAAATGTTAAGGGAACTCAATTCTCTGTCGTATAACTTGCCCTGCTAATTTACATCCATGCTAATCATTTCGCAGAAGGTGCAACCTGCTGAACCTCCTCATAGGTGCCCGATTCTTCATTGTAGGAATACCTATGTAGCACATGCATGTCATGGTAAATCAGTAGATCTACAAAAAAAATGTCATATCACATATACAAAAACAGATAAGCTATCTAGAATTGTTTTCTTGGAGCTTGCATGTCCTTGCAAAAATCATCGGATTGAACAAATATGTAACTTACCACTGACCAGTCGCTGCACAGCAGTAAAGTCCCGATGATGGATCATAATAATAACCAAAAGTGATGCTGTAATAGTATCTGCACATAGAACACACATAATATTCATTAAAATCACAGTTGTGAACGACATGATAATATCTAACATTTCAAATTCTTCAGAATAAGAGGGTCCAAAGAAGACATTATGTACAAAAGTTATCAACAGTTGACATGAAATTTCCAAGCCAAAAGACGATAGAACATGATTTAATTGAACTATATTTTTCAAGAAGGTTGTATAACATTTCAATTTATACAAGTCAGAGGGACCAAACAGGTAATTGCAGTATTGCATGTAAGGAATCAACAGTTGGCCTGAAGATAATTCAAGATAAGCAAGAACTTCAGATTTTCCACAAAGTTAAGAGGCTGCAGAACATTAAATTTATGAACTATTTCTTTTAAGGGTACCACTACTATTTTATCAACTGCTGAAAATTGCATATAGATTTTAGAAGTAAAAAGAGGAAGTATACCCAGAAGTTTCATCATAGATGTAATCTGTCTCAGAATCTCCACCTGAAGTTGAAAAGGCGTTGACAAATTAAAGGATACATACTAGTGTTAACAAATGCACTTATTCATCTCAGTGATTATTAGCTTACCTCCAACTGCAAAATTATTTTCAACATTATGATTGTCCACTGCGTCTGATTAAGGATTTGTTGTCCCGACATCATCTTCTGCAAACATATCAAATGCATCATTGCCATTCTCAGCCTCGTTTGTCTCTTCTCCTTCATTCACAGAGATAAGTTGTCCTCTGGCTTGTGCCAGCCTCTCGTACCCCTCTGGAGATGAACAAAATAAACTCAATAAGCAGTAATCCTTTGGGAAAAGAAAACGACGGGAATTTTTTTTCCTTTCTTAATAAAAAACCAACGTGAGATTTCCAAAATAAATTAACCCTTCAACAATAGAGTACACCACAGAACAACCATCCAGCACAGCAATTTCACATCTAACATTGTAATTCAAAGCAGTACACAGACCTGTTTCACGCTGAAAATTCTCTTGCTTCTCATTGTATACATCTGTCCAGCAACATAGGCCCACAAGTTAAACTTGAATCCATAACAAAGCATAATATTTCTTCCCATTAATTAATGAAACTTAACCAAGATCTCCATCATTCAACAGCTTCACCTCATCATCTGTTAGCTGATCAAAGACCTGCTTGGTCCCCGGCGACATTTTTTATTTTTTGTTGTTTGAAGTACCTCTCAACCTCTTCAAAGCTTTGAGGACCTGTAGAATCACAAAAGTATTTATAAAAACAACTCATTCAATTATGCAGTTGAAGAAGGTACACAGACTATGAAATAATATAGGCAAAAGGGAAACAATATTTCACTTAATTCCATTTGTTTTCTAGGTGTTTCACTAGAATGAAGGAATTCTTTTCTATTCAAGGGCTATTTTAGATATATAAACAATATCTCGTAATATCTGAAAATTTATACACCAATATATTTCACTATAATTCACAAAAGGGTTGCTCCACCTCAATCACCTGAACTGCACTGTATCGCAGTTCATATATCATTTAACTGAATACCAACTGACCCTCAGATTTTTAAGTTGAAAGGGGTTTGGTTTGAAATTATACATAAATAACAAAAACTCCCCTCCCAACCGATAATAACAGAAGTCAAAATCACGTAAACTGAAAACTTATTGACTACACAAGAGGAAAGTATATGCTTTAAAACCACAAGCAATGATTTAAGATATACCGTTTCCCCAGGCTCCAGAACATCAGCAATTCGCCTCTTTATTTTGGCAATTTCTTCCGAGGAAAGATCAGGAGCCTCGTCATCCCCATGTTGCTCACTTGATGTAATGGGACGCTTTCCAGAAAATTGCTGTTGAATCTCAATACTACCAAGCCATGCATCCTGAAAAAAATCTGAGTCAAATAAGCACCAGATGCACCTATTGGACATCCCAGCAATGTGATAGTACCTTGATCGCATTCTCCTTCATATACTCAACGTAATTTCCGTCAGCATCAAAATACCCTTCTTCCCTTTCTCTGGACAGATTAAACGGTTCTAACTGGATATCACCATCGATGAATGTTTCATTATCCTGCCACAAGAACCTTGTCATTATCTACCACATTATAACGGGGAGACTGGAAGAGAGCGAATGAACACAGTTCGTATATTTTGATTTTCTCAATCTTTCCATGTCATATTATTTATAGGAATTGGGGCACTATTGTGGTTATGGTAGTACGGTATTCCATTATGAAAAACCACTATGTTAGGTGCTGCATTAAAAAATAAGTTGTCACCAGCATAGATGTCTTCAGCAACAAAAGAAAGTATAATTAAGTTAATCGTGACGACAGAATGAGGACAAGTCAAAGCAACAGATGCAAGAGATAAATCTCAATAGAAGACCTTGTAATCATGGAATTCTGCACGTGAAATGTCATCAAGTATCTCTCTATATTCTTCATCAAGAAGTTCAGCTGTGATTTGATTTCTCCGCATGACACGCTCTTGGGCAGCCAATCGGGGCTCTCTTGCACCAACTGGCTTAGCTTCTTCATCAAAAAATTCTCCAGATTTCACCTTCTTACCCTTCGGAAAGCTCACCCTTTTTCGCCTACTTGGCAAAACCAAACACAAATATTAGAAATTACTTGTACCAGAACTTATTGCTTGTATGCCCTATTTCCAATACTCGATCAATATCATCTTAGCCAGGTTTCCAGGTGACTTATTAGCTTCTTCTCTAGTTTACTAACGTGTAGTGAGCAACCAATATATACGAAAAAGGAAGAAGAACCAGATAGTTGCATTGAATTTGAATTAACATGACAAACATGTAGACATTATGGGTTTCAAAAATGCTTTATAAACTCTTAATTCTACCATATAAACATTAAAACACCCAATATATCGTAATTAATTGTACATTCGCTGACAAAACCATGAATAAATGTAGGTGAGCCCCAAATTATACAATACTAAAAAATGCAGAACTCAGTGCTCCATGCCCAGTTTTTCACAAGAATAATACTCACTTATTACCAAAAAGATTGTCCAGTTCGGAATTTTGATAGCCAACTTTGTAAAATTTGATGTATTTATATATGTTTATCTTCCTCGAATCATAAGATTGTCAGCTTTTTTTTTATAGTTGTAAGATTGAAACTTTGGCCTTAAATATATTTGTTTGTGTTGCGTAATGTTTTATAAAAATATATCAATGGAAAAATTTGAAATGTAGTTTTCATTGATATAGTTTGCATCGATTATTATATAATGCAAACCGAAAATATCTACGTCGAATCGAATGAGCAATAAAAATCAGTGAATAGACACATGTGATGGAGGTACTCTAGACAGAAAAAATATACCAAATACCTTTATATTAAATGTACATGACTATTAACAAGTTTTTTTTTTCTTTTTTTTAAAATCGGGCCTTCTCACGACTCTATCCGGACCTCATCATTATTATGAGTAATAACCGTGCACTAACCAGCAAGTGGTGAGTAATAACAGTGCATTAACCAACCAAGTAGTTACATACGTTAATCTGTTCAACGAAGAAGTCTTTTTTCTGGTAATCCCATCCTTAAATGTAGAGGTGCTCCAGAAATGTCGCCGAGGCAGATACGTAACCACCCCATACAACCATAATACCGGGGGCACGACACAGATTCAGCAACAATTAATTGTTAACTTGGGAAATGAATCGCGTCTTGCGGGTTAAATCCAGATGTCCGGCCTGGAGTGGACAACCAAGAAGTGGTTACATGAATACGTATTTGATAGCGTAATTAATTTTGATTATTGAATATCAAGGTTTGTTAATTCCGATTATTGAATATCAAAGTTGAGAATCTTTTGGAGATAAAGAGAGTATTAATCTTGTTAATTTAGTATTAATAATAGTATGATAATGTTGATTGAAATCTAGTTATATATTAATCCTTAAAAATAAAATAAAATGGCAGGGTTTTGGTAGAATCATCGTCCTGGGGAAAAGGGCGCTTGCAATTCAATTGCTTCTCTTCCTCCATTTTGGAAAAAGAAAAAGATTCAAAATGGAAATGGAATATTTATAGTTATACTCAGCCGCTAATTAAGAGGCGGTGATTTGAGAAAGCCGCCTTCGGTTTGGTAACTTTGTTCAACGGGATAACACACAAGAAGATAGTGTTTTCAAACATTGAAAGTATTATTTTGCCCTTTTTAATTCAAAGTTCCTCAATTACAATTAGAGGCGTTACCGGTCGGTTCGGTCCGGATTTTATGGGACCGATAAAACGATTGGGTAACGATCGCCCGGTTCGAACCGGAGTAGATGTAAATTACCCGGTTGAGAATCTGAGAGTCTGAAATCACAAAATGAGCAAATAACAATCAACGTAATAGCAACAACCAACAAATCATTGGCCCAGGCATCCAAAAGTTCCCAAGCAGTTTATGCTTGAAAACAGCAACAATAATCAACAAAATGTATCCTAATGTTTGGCTTACATTTATCAAAAAGCCTCGGGAACAAGCTAAATCATAGGCATATTGAAGCCGAATTAATGAGGCAACGAGGCCTGAAGCAAAGGAAAATTTGGAACTCAAGAGGAATTGAAAGGCGGTACGTAGGAATTTGGATTGTCCTCACCAAAATGATATTGCAGAGGGTCATCAGGTGGTTGTTCAAGCTACAATTGTACAAACACAACAAAAGAATTAGTCAATTGAACGATTACACTATTTGAAAATGAATACATAAAAACAGAAATGAAGGAATACTTAGTTAACTTACAATATTTTGTCCGCGGCCAGCTCTTAGAAGATGTCATTTAACACTTAATCACCTCCACAAAAGTAGCATCTCAAGCTGTTTTGGTGTTCATAGAAGCTCTTTTAGGATTAGTATTCTTTTCGGCACTAAAGTTGATTACGAAGCCACGGTGTGATTGGAATAGAAGATGTCCTTTGCCATTTTACTAAGGGCTGGATATTTGGCTTCGTTAGCCATCCACGAGTCAAAACATCAAACTAATCCCGCAGCATTCAATAGGACCTCTTAAGATAATGGTCGAAGATCAGTGTATTATTAATGCCATCAAACGGTTTGAGGAATTCTTCGAAACTTCTCTTTCGATCTGAACCATCATCATATTCTTGAGTAAATTGGGTCGGGTCCTTGGACATAGGGTATTCATCATCTTACTTGAGGAGAATAATTTCTTTTGCAATTCCTCTTTGCCATTTTGCATCATCGCCCATTGGATACAAGAATGGACCAGCCGTGTAATGAATATCATTTTATACCTATGGCATATGGTAACAATTTAACCTCGGGAATTCATGTAAATCATTAGACATTAACCCGGAAGCGTATTAGGCATATGGCGGTAAACAACTAATGGGGCCGCTAATATGGCGGTATTAGGCTAACAACCCGGTAAGCATAGGCAAGCGAGCAACTAGTAAGACATACTGATGTGGGCTAACAACCAGTAAGCATAGACAACAATAAGCGGCATGCAACAACATTATTAAACACCAGGCGGTAAACAATAAGCATAGGCAAGCGGTACAATGTGAGCAACAATAAGCGATGAAAGGCTCACCTGATAGCGGCTGACAACAATAGCGGCAACAATAAGCGTGAAGGCTACAATAAGCAGCGGGCAACAATAAGCGAGGGGCAACAATAGCGGCAACAATAAGCATAGGCCTTGAATAGGCGGCTGATAAAGCGTGCCCCTCGGGCCCGGAAGTCATCATAGGCAACTAGGCAAGTAGGCAATAATATAGCGGCCAGAGCAGCAATAAGCATAGGCCTTGAATAGGCAACAATAAGCAGGCCTCGGTGAGTCATCATGGGCAACTAGGCAGTAGGCAACAATAGCGGCCAGTGTATGAGAGAGATAGCAGTAAACATAGGCCTCGAGGCCATTTGTTCATCATAGGCAACATAAGCGGCCCAGACGGCACAAGAGAGAGGCAGCAATAAGCATAGGCCTCAGGTGGAGGTCATCTAGAGCGATGAAACCTTGATGCTTGACGAGCAGGGAGAGAGATAGCAATAAGCATATATACCGAATAGAAGTCATCAATCATCATGGCGGCCAAATAGACTCAAAGAGATAACAAAAATGCAAATAGCCTTGATTAAACATATAATAGTTACCATAAATACATATCATAGTTACCTCGGATCAAGCACTGTCCCTATTGAGATTAACACATTACTTTGCGACCAATATTTATCGTACTTGATTTTCATTTCAAGCACCCAGTATTCTAGCTTCGGGATTTGTTGGACTGACATTCCTTATCCAATAACACTTTCACTTTATAAAAGCTCGGCAGAGAAAGAGATTCCACCGGTTGGATAGGAAGTCCCGATTATCTCGATGCATCGAGAAAAAGACCTTCAAGAAATTGCATATAGAATGTATAGTATCCCAATCTTGGGGATCAGGTAAGTAGTGTGTAAAGGCTACATTCTCTTCTGCATATCTAGGCCACACATTTCTATACAAACATGCAGTTGACAGCATCAACCAGGTGGAATTCCACCTAGTTTTGGTATCCAAAACAAGCATTCTGCCCTCAAGTTGCAACTCACTAATGATTTTCTTAAATGCTTTGCATCTAGCCTCAGAGTTCAACAAATACTTTACACCGTTCCCAACACTTATCAATCACGAGGCTTGTTATATCAAGACCATCTTGAACTAGCCGAGTTCAAGATGTGTACTATACCATTACATGAAATAGTTGACCATCAAGGGGCAAGTTCAATCTATTAGTAAAAATCGATTTCAACCCTAGCAATCGGTTATCATTTAGCACTTACGTTATCCACGAAATTAATCTACTTTCTCCTTATATTCCAATTGTTTATCACCACTTATCAACTCTCTAGCTATTGCTTCTCGGAATGAGGTGGTGGTACATTAGTGATACTATAACTCTTTTATTAAGTTGCCATTTAGCATCAATAATGACAAATACTTGGTCATATAACCTATTTTTTGTTCCCAAGTACCTGAATCGATGGTTAAACTAATCCCCATCACGTAAGACATAGCTTTTCAACTTAACGGTTTACGCATCATAAAAGTTTCTGATCTTTCATGACAGTACTAGTGATCCTAATATACCCGAGGATATATCTCTCTCAAAACTTATTAAATATAACACCTTCCGTCATAGAAAATGGACATTAAATTGCCCTAAAATCATATGAAGCGTAAACTCTCGACTTTTTGCAGATTCTGTCTTCCAAGTAGCTAAACTAGGGGTACTAGTATCACCAACACTCAAAGTACTATGTGTAGGTATTTTATCACCAACACCTATGCTCAATTTCCTTTTCAAACAATTCTGTAAATGTTTCTTACCACTTGAAGTGCTATGATACTTTGAATCAATTGCATACATAGCCCCACACCATTTGCATTTTCTTTTTTTTGGTACCATCAGGCATTACAACAACTTCCATTTCCGTGTGAACAATGGATTTTTTTTTCTGGAAGCTTACCGTATCATTAAATACAAGGTCGTCAAACCTTCGATGGCCATTTGGTACACTTCGAAGGGTTGACCAGCCAGCCGGTGTCGCTATTGTCAAAATCGGCGGCTCCCCGGTTGATTCCCCGATGGTCTCGTGTAAATGTAATCATCCATTTGATAGGGAGATGATGAAGAGATCTTGATAAAGACATAATTAAAAACAATTAATTAACAATCATTAAATGTTTCAAAGCTGAAGAATCGGAACTCTGTAATCAATTAATCATAATTAAAATTCAAAATTGAAGTCAAAACCTAATTTAATTGAAGTCGGAAACCTAATTTAATTGAAGTGAGAATCCTAATTTAATTGGTAGAGCAACAATTTAATTGAAGTCGAGGAATCCACCAATTAGATTTTATTTCATTCAAACCCTAAGTTAATTGAACCTAATTTAATTCAAAGCCTAATTTATAAATCAAAAGTCGAAAACCCACAAAATTAATTCAAATCCTCATTTATAAATCAAAACCTAATTCAGTTCAAAACCCACAATTGAATCAAAAACCTAATTGATTCAAACCTAATAAGAGTCAAAACCCTAATTAGATTCAAATCCCTAATTTTATTAAAAACCCTCATTCATAAATCAAAAACTTTTATTTTTACAAAACGTATCATCGAAATAAAAATTACCTAAACGAAACAAATTAATCATCGAAACAAAATTGCTAAACAAAATAAAACATGCAAAACATGCTTGAAAGCAAAGATAATTTGAAGCTTAATCATGATTAAAAATAGATTTAGATTCAAAAATCGAACCTAAATGAATGAATGAAGTAGAAAAGAAGGCAGAGGAAATGAGAGAGGGGAGAGGGGCGGAAATAACAATAGATTTAGGGTTAATGACTTTGATTTGCCTTATATACATGTTTTACGAGATTAAGCAGGGTTATCGGTCGGAGTGACTTTAGCGGGTTAGCGGTCGAGTCTAGTACCGGGTTCCGCAGTCCAGGTCTTACCGGATCTGGTTTCAACATCAAACCCGGCCAGGACCGGGAATGCTCTAGGAATTGGACTAACGGGCAGTATACGGTCCGAACACGCAGGCGGTTCGCTTGAATAACCCGGCCCGATGCTTGACTCACAATTACTGATACTCATTTGTTATACACACGCCCCGAATAGTGTTGGGTTTAGGAGTGAAATGACTATTTGCCCCCCTATTTGTAAATGTAGTAGTTAAAGGAAGTTTCGTTAAAGAGCGAAAATTAGCAGATTTAAACTAACAAAAATACTATTTGGATATTGTGTATAGTGTTGCCCACATTCTAATACTTGAAAAATTCAAATCCGGGTCTAAAATTAGGATTAATACTTTCATTTCTCCAAAAATATTATTTAATGATCACGTATAACAACTTCGGATATGTTTACTTACTTGGGCCATTTTGATTTTTTTTGTTTTGCTTTTTTGGTTTGAAGCTTTGATAAAAAATTGTTTTTTACTTATATGATAAAAATTTCGACAAAATATTAATGTACAATTATTTTCAAAGACAAATTGAATGATATCGAAATTATATGTATAATTGATGATTAAAATAGAACACAAATAAAACATAATTTCAATTTATATGAATTATAAAGAAATATATTGATTTTGTTTACATTGTAATGTAAGTGCTAGTAATCCATCGATTCATTGGAAATTGATGTTTTTGTTTATCTTGTCAAGTTTTGACCCGTTGATCATGCAATTTACTTTTTTAATTATATTATAAAAAATTTAAAAAATAATATTATGAAAATATTTTTAAAGATAATATCGAATTTGTATATTAACATAAACAATTAAAGTAATTAGTAACAAAACGATACATAAAGCGAAAAGTTGAAGTAAACGGGTGGTAATCCATGAGGGCCGGATGATCATCGATAAATTCACAATTTGTACTTCTTGGATTGCCAGTCACGCGGGTTGTTTAATTATGGGACTAACTTTCCAAGTCTAAAAATATAAATAATTATAATATTTTAAGTACCAAAATAAATGCATATAAATATAACAAAAATAGAGTTATAGATCTCCATAATTTTAATCAGTACATCCCATTGGGAAATCGCACTACTAGTAAATACGCACCAAATAAATAGACCTCGAGACCTCTTGGCTCCTTGAAATCACCATTTGGTATTCATCTATTCGGCTACTACTGAATCAAAGATGAGGAAGTTGTTAGGATTCGAGTAATTCTTTCCATCATTACATTTAAGCTGAAAGAAAAAACTATTGGCTAAATTCATTTGCCATAATAACTTAAAGTTAATGCTTAGTATAATCGTCAGTCGATATTAATAGGTATCGTGGTCTTATCTTGAGAACCACCTTATTGTTATGGCGTTTCATAAGACATCTTGAGAAGCACTAATGCTTGAACTTCTCAACATACTCATGCTTTTCTTCTCCAGTTGGGAACTTTTGGATCATAGCCGGACTCACTCTTTTCCAAGACATAGGAGGATTATCGGATCTGAACCATGCGGTTTACGCTCCAAATATGATTATACACATCACCTCTTCGTCAGCGGTGCTCAAACACGCTCCACCGCAAAATAAGATAAATTTGGAACAATAACACAAGTCGAAAATGATTGCAAAATAACACCTTTTTTTTATAAAACAACACACTCCCTCGTAAAAATACAAAATTATCCTTATTTTTTATTAAAACTCTTTCTTTCTTGACCTTAGACCAAACCGGCTAAGTGCTTTGTGCGAGAATCCGATCTATTGAACTAAAAAAGTTAAAGTTCATATTGAATAGTAATCCAAATAGTAGATTAGTATTAGGTCTATGTGTTTTGAAATCTTGCACACTTAATACATTTAGCCCAAATACAACTTGTCCAATTTATTGGTTTTAGTCTATTATCAAAAGAATTTTGTCATCAAAGGCTTCAATTTACGAGATCTGCAATTTTAACCATTTCAAGAATTTAAACCCAATTATTTTTTACTCTATTTTTTTTCTAGATTTTGTTTTACAAGAATTACATGAAGTTGATTTTGTTGATAATAGCAGTATGCATTTTCATATTGTATTATTGTATTGGTATTTACTTCATATTTGTATAGTGACATTATTATAAATTCATCAATTTATTAATTTTCGTAGTTTTATCTAACCATATATAATGTCTAAGGGGTTCTATTGACAGTTACCAATTGAAGTCAAATTTTGAAGACTAATTTAGGTGTTTACACAAAATTAGTAAGCAAAATGCTTACACAAGGATAAATGTGTAAAATCACACAAATCTGGAAACAACCCACTCTCTTTTCCACCTATTTTATTTTCGGAAAAATCACCATTTAATTACATTAATTGAAACAACCAACAAAAAATAAACATTGAAATTAATTCCCTTTCCCAAAATTTAATTACTACTTTGTGTTATAGTTACAATCTTTTTCACTATAAAGTTGTATTCTTTATGCATGCTTTGTTGAATTATGTGCTTAATTTCAAACCATCAAAAGGAAACTAAATCAGTTACAACTAACCTTCTCACAGGAGCAGTTGCGGGTATCGACTAGTCATGTCATCCTTGCGCTCTCAAGTTTATTCCTCAGCGTTGCAAGTTCCTCCTGAAACTTCGCTCAAGCCACGCTTGTTTAAATACGCTTTTCCTTCAGTGCTTATCTCGAAGCTCCACGGTAGCGAGCTAGAATGTGCGACTCATCCGGGATATACTTCCATAATCAAGATACATGGAGACATTATGAATCCTATCAAACTAGAACAGCGCCCAAGCGATAAACCACGGATCCAACTTTTGAATCTCGAGCGGTCCCGATATACTTGAGGACTCAGCTTCCCTTTTCTCCCCCAAATTGCATCACACCCTTCCCTGAGATATCTTCAAGAACACCACGGGCACCAACCTAAAATATAAATTCTACTGCGGCGATCGACATACTTCTTCTGTCTATCACGAAGGCGTCCTCGGTGTTGTTGTATCCAACTTTGATCCGCTCCAGCGACCTCCCGACCAACTTCCGGAACCATATACCTTCTTCTCTCCCACCTCATTCCAACAAACTGGAGTCCGACACTTCCGCCCATACAACGCCTCAAAAGGTGCCATCTCAATGCTAGCATGAAAAGTACATTATTAAGCGAACTCCGTCTTGGAGCCTTTCGTCGTCCCGACTGACCGGGACACGAAACGCGAAGCATATCCTCCAATGTCCAGATAGTCTCTCTAGGATTGCCCACATGCAATGCAGGGATGAAAAAGATGTACTCAACTCCTCTGGTCCCTAATGCCTCTGAAAACCTCGAATCTCAAATAAATCTCGCATCATGTCACAAAATAATCGACACGGAACCCATTACAATGCGAAATCTAATCGGCTTATAAGTCCTCGGCGGCTTCTCGGGCCCATCAGTAGATCCTAATAGGTAGAAATGACGGACTTGACAATCTATCATAATCACCCCATTCCATCATTTTAAGCCTCCAACAACGACCTAGGAAGCCCAAATACAAAGTCCATGGAAATATTCTCCCGTCCACTCGGGAATAGGAAGAGTCTGACCAGCGGGATAATACATGCTCCTTCGCTTTCTTGGCCAGACAAACACTTAGCCACAGAACTCTGCAATTTCTCTTCATTCCGGCCACGATAGAAGTCAACCTCAAATCCCTATATCTTTGTGCTACGGGATGCATCTATAAAGCATTATGAGCCTCATCAATAATCTTTTTCTTCAGCTTTCATTAGTCTGGTACACATAACTTTGGCTGTCCATCCTCAGGCTCCACTCTCGTCAACCGTGAAATCTACTTTGTCCCCCATTCATACTTCCCTCTTGATATTATGTTGCCTCTTATCGCTGGCAGTATTGGCCGAACTCTCATATGAGCAATTGTTTCACCATCTCCACCAGCGTTAAGGTGGTCGTGCCATTTGTTTAAATACGCGCTGTTGGATCATTTGCTTTCCCGCTTCAATTTCCGTATACCCGTACCACATTTGCCTTTCTGAGTGATGATACTCAATAGTCATATCATAGTCACTAATGAACGTCATCCACCTTCTCTGCCTCAAATAAATTTCCCTTTGCGTCGGAAGATACTTCAAACTCTTGTGAATTCGGGTGAAAATTTGTCATTTAACACCACCATATAAATAGTGTCTCCAGCGATTTGTTGCCAAAGACTATTGCCGCCAACTCAAGATCATGAGTCGGGTAATTCTTCTCGTGATTCCGCAGTTGTCGAGAAGCATAAGCAATCACCTTCCCATTCTGCATCAAAACACATCCCAATCCCTGGTGCGAAGCATCGCTATAAATTACATAACCTTCGGATCGGGCAGTAGTTCTGCTTTAAACTGAGTAGCCAACTTTTCCTTGACATTACAGCTTCGTTCTCGCAATCATCATCCCAAATAAAGGAACATCCTTTACGGTCAACTTAGTCATCAGTGTCCTTGATCAAGAGGTCCTAATAAAGCTTCTGTAGTAACCGGGTAACCCCAAGAAACTACCACTTGATCACACTCGTGGGGCCCGACTCCCCGATTATTCACGGCCTCCGCTACAAGGATCGGCCCACAAATACCTCACCCGGAAATAACATGGCCCAATTGCACAGCCGCCAGCAGAACTTCGCACTTAGAAGCGGCATATAACTTGTGTTGCCTCAAGCCTCATCCCCGATCATAAATGTCTCGTGCTCCTCTTCTTCGCTCGAATATATCAGAATGTCATCGATGAATACAAGCACAAATTTATCCGGATCTCAAGAATACCGATTAAATCAAAATCACCAAATACTCTTGGTGCATTTGTCAACCCAAGCAATCACCATGAATTCATAATTCCTCTCGAATCGGAAAAGCTGGCTTGAATATCACCCTCCTTGATCCTCAACTGGTGATAACCGGACCTCAAATCAATCTTCCCAGAATTCTTTTGCATCGGCCCGGTGATCAAACAAATCATCAATTCTCGGCAAGGGATATCGGTTCTTGATGGTTACCTTGTTCAACTACCTGTAGTCAATGCATAGCCTCATTGAACCATCTTTCTTGTTACAAAGCGGCGCACCCAGGAATACACTTAGTGCAGTGAACCCACTTATCCAGCTCACATGGCCCCAAGTCTCAGCTCATATGACTAATTTGGGGCCATTCGGTATGGTGGAATAGAAATTGGTGTTGTACCAGGAACAACCTCAATAGAAAGCTCAATCTTTCTCTAGGCTTAGCCACAGTAATTCACACCGGAAAACATCGAACTCTCGACCTTGAACATCCTCCAAGTTGCTCTCTTCTTTCTTGAATGTCACGCCTTGAGAGAAGCCAACCTGACGCTTTCCGTCAACCCAGCCTCAAGTGCGATAAAAACTTGGTAAATTTTTCTGTCCCCGCAGGCTTGGATATACGTCTCCCGGACTCACGAAGGTAATCTCCTTCGGTGGAATCAATTGCGATGTATATGATGTTTCCCAGCCAATCCATACCCAAAATAAGATCAAAATCTACCAGCTCAAACGGAAGTAAATCTACAGGTAACAACTGACCACATACACCCAAAGGACAATCCCTATATACCTGTCTAACCTCAACCGACCTCCTTACTGGTGTCATAATATTAAGGGGAACAAGTAAAGACTCCCGACATAAAGTAGATATCAAGCAAAACTTCAGGAAAAAAAAAAGAATATGAGTAGCTCGAGAATCGAAAAATTACCCCAACCTACATATCATATAACAACAAAGTACACATCCACGACCTAGAAAGGTATCGGTACCTCTGCTTGTGCGGCATTGTCGCCTCTGCCAGCACTTATTTCCTTCTTTACCATTGCGCTCCCACAGGAACCTCCAACTCGCGACCACGGCCTCACGGCCTCCAAATGGTCACAAATGCCTCCCCACGATACCTCCCCAGACTATCTTTGGTGAAAGTGTAAGTGGCTCGCCCACTCACGAATACCGAGACAATCTCTACTTAATGTGTCGAGCTAGCGACATCGAAAAAATCATATCTCTCTACGAAAGATCACGAATTCTATGACCCGTACGCGGCGAATCATGGAACCTGGTAGCGCTATGAGATCCACGGATCGACAAGAACACCCGGTGCGGGAAAAAATTTGCGGAATAGTTCGGCCCGAGCAGGTGCTGGAGACGACTGCGGGAGTGGGCAGGTAAATTTGAAGGTCCTCTGCGGACCTCGAACTGAATGATCCGCGTATTTGTTGCCTCTGTCGTTGCTTTCTCTTCGACCCTCGGCTGAGGCTCGGCCAATTCCATCTTTACCCCAGCTGTCGTTCATAACAGAGTGAAGCGGTGATCCATCAGGATATATGGTGGTGAATCTCTCGCCTCCGGCCCATCTCGGAATCCGTGAGTCCTCTGCTCCTTGGTGGTGTATGGCCGAGATAGGCGGAATAACTCACTAAATCGCCTCTGTTGCTCCTCACTTGGTCCCGATCACCACGAGTCATCAAATCGAGATCCCTCTCCCGTAGCAGTGATGTGGTACTCGTAAATAATTCTCTGCGAGCGACCTACCAAGCGCTCCCCGAGAATCCGCAGGTCTGCGCCTCTGTGATCGGAGATAGCCGTAGATTATCCGCCAATCTTGAGCTCTCGTACGATGCGTAGGTAAGCGAAGTTGACCCTCGGCTTCGCCCTCTCTCAATGCCACTAGGCTCAAAAAATGGTCTCCAAGTCTCTAATAAACTCGATCGCATCAATCGGTGAACCCACTCCAAGGAACTTTGGGGGATCTCTCTCTTCGAGGGAACCCGGTCAAAGCTTTACTCTAAATATCGGCCTCCCAGCAGGCGCCATCATTGCATGTACCAAATCCTCCTTAACATGTAACCGTCATATGAGAGTCAGCGTCGAGGGGTGTACTCGGAACTCTGTTGCTTTCATGCTTGGGCTCCCTTTGACTCCAGCAACACGTCGGCCACCTACAGCCTACCTCTGCGCCTCGGCCTACCATAGGCACCTCCCGTGACAGGGGTCCCTCTGCAGCGTCTCGCTCTTGGTGGCATCCTCCAGGTCTCTGAAAATGAAGAAAGACTTAGTCTCGAAAAGACTCAACTTGACAACTCAAAGAACACGACCAGATAGACACATAACCACCTGACTTCCAAGAATATAAAACCTATGCTCACGATGCCAAAAATTGTAACGACCCGCCCGAATTCGTCGCCTGAGTTAGAATCGTCCAAATCACGGACACTTTAGAGTCTGTCGATGGATGACTCAAATCTGAACACAGGTCACCAAAACAGCATACAACGGACAAGAACAGTTTTAAGAAAAAGAATCCATCGTGGTATTCCTAACCACAGAATAGCAACCAATATACAACATATCTCCTCAGTACAAAAATATCAACATGCAGCGGCCAAAATCCGAAAATGACAACAATAGACAACGAACTCTGATCCAAACAAAATAATGAGGCATGAGGATCGATTGCTTATGCAAACTCACTAGCTCTAAAGCTCAGTCTGAGCGAGCCGAGAAGGCGGAACAACTTTGTCAACCTAGCAATGAAATTGCCGCCCATGCGCGAATAGGGTGTAAGGCTGCGAAGCTTAGTGAATATATATCTCAGAATGAAATTAACCTCAGTACACGCACGGTGTACTAGTATTAGTTGATATCGCATACAATAAAATGTTATTCTACTTAAGATCTTATCTGAAGTCATTAGCAATTTTATTATCATTTTAAATTATGTTCATAAATTAAATCCTTTGTCATAAGCTTGTTCAAATACTTGGCTTAATCAACAATAGCATCACGTGCGTTTCAAGAAAGACGTAATAATAAATAACAGCCAAATTCGACTACACCCTATCAGGCGATAAGGGCGACATCCTGACTCGACAACTAATCGGGGACGAGTCCACAACTCGACAACAACTATAATACTACCGATCCACAACTAAACCACTCAGCCAACTTAACAACTCTCTATCGGCTTCGGCAACTCGACAACTTTATCCAACTTTCAACTCTCAATCCTTTCGACAACTCAATCAACTCAGCCAAATCCGAATTTCTACAACTAATGCTCATATAATCAATGTCGACTGCGAGGGAGGAACTATGCCCGTCGACATAAATTTGTCACCGGTCATTAGCAGTGCGAAGCAAATACACCCCCTTATACCGAAGTATAAGGTAAATACCCGGATAATAACTCAACATACATCGTCAACTCGTATACGACTCGCCTAATGGGCTCGACATCGCGCCGAAAACACACATACAACTTCGTGAAACCACGAGACATGACCCAACAATTCTATTCAACATACAATTTAACACAAATCATACACATACATATCGCAATCAAGTAGTTAATCAACACCCGTGAGATAGATACTACTCGACTAGCTATGTAAACTCCACCTTGTCGCAACAGCAATCTTTCCAGCGCCTAAACAAATATTCAAAATTACAGGTACTACTCAATCTAACAAAACTCATTCCAACATATTTCTTGAACAACATAAATCACAACTTTTCCCTCAAAGCAACTATAATAAGGTCGAGAACATACTTATATCATTTTTAAAACCATTTGAAAAAGTCAAAGAAGTCAACTATAAATCTCAACACATTTCAACCCCATAAATCGATTGTCATCACCTCTTATACCATAATCTAAGCTTAGATGATGATTCTATACCATTTTCAACTTCAAAACTCAAAGTCAACCCAAGTAAACAAAAAGTCAACATTTCCATAACCCATGAAATACTCAAAAAGATAACAACTTTCTTACCTCAAATCGTAGAGAATGATGAGGGAAAACTCTCCAAAAAATTATAGAGCCAAAGCTTCCAAGATGAGGAAGAAAATGGAAGGAAAAAAAATTAAAAGGGAGGATGGGTTCCACATTAAAAGGGGAAAAGGGGATGGGTTGTGGATGATGATGATGAATAGTGGTGGTAGGTGAGATATTTAGAGGGGAAAAATTAAGTTCCGTTCGGTTTCGGTTAATTTCTCCACTTTCCGTACTTAAATCTCAATGAAACCGATTTCAAATGTGTTATTCCCGAGGCATATATTACTACTCATCTCATACTCGTCTCGATATATCGATACTATTCCAAGTATAGATACTCGTCTCGGATCACTCACCCGACCGATAAATATAATTTAATAAAAATCGCTTAGGCGTATCAGTTATTACATCAATTCATATGTCTCGGGTAGTTAACACCAACTAGGAAATTAAAGAAAATATTACATCTTTGTCAATATATTATGACAGTATGCAATTTAGTTGTTCTCGTTATTTGATTAAAATGCATGCTTATGATTAAACTTCACCACAATGGGTTTATCATATTACTTATTGACTTAGACTCTTATATATCATATTATGTGAATAATTCATATTACTTAAATATATGCACCAATTTTGTCCACAGACATGTTGCATTCATATACTTAAACTATCAAGGAATTTATTCAATTATGTTAAACTCTAATTTTCGATATATTATATCAAACGACATCATATATAATTTTAGGTGACTACCCACAGGAGTACCTAAAATTATGTTGTGTGTTATTTTAAGTCTAAATTCTTATATCTCTCCATTATGAAACTTGATGGAACTAACTTCTCAGAATTAAAAGAGCAAGTTGAGTTTTTCTTGGAGGGACTTGAACTAGGCAAAACAATCATCTATGCAATAAGATTCATGAAATCATTATTGTCTTTGATTTCAATGAAAGCATAGTTGACGCTTGATTATACCTCAAGATCAGTGGGAGCAAGTTCATATATTTACTTCTGTAAATTGATGCCATTTTATTGTCTAGTAGCGACCTTGATTTATTACGTGAAATTAATGTTTATATCTCAAAGAATTTTGAAACGAAAGATATCTGTGAGATTTCCTCTGTGATCGGGATAGAAACATTCCATGATAGATCACAAGGACTTATAAGATTGTCTCGGAAGCATATTGACAAAGTTTTGAGAGACATATCAAAAATCAAGAAATTATATATTCACATATCGAATATCAAGTCACCCTCAGGTGACTCGTTATTTTAATTCAGAACTTGCTAGATGTCTTAGACACTCGAATTTGCACTCTTGATTATGTGTATCTCTTATGTAGAAGTGCAATATCACGGAGAAACTAAGAATTTGCATTTCCCTCCCAATCCTTCTTAACATACCTAGATGTTAAACTAAAGCATGATATGATAACTAATGGTACAAAACACATGGATCTTAAATACCTATTACTGAAGCAAGATGTTAAACTGAAGAAAATTGTTTTCGAATCAATAAGTACTGAATCAATATGTACAACAATTATTAAGCTCTAGTTACGTTTTAACATCTATCATTTCTGTTTTATGATATGTATACATAATGTTTAAAATAAGGATAACAGAAATAGTCTTCATTTGAAGACATAACGTGACCATTATGTTACTCTTATTTACGGCCTAGCTATGCAAGTTATCAATGTTGTAGTACATGGAAGTAAACATGTTACAAAATAATACACTTGCGCCATGACTCTCATTAAATCTCGATTAGTCAAGGCCTTATGGTAACTATAGGCCAGTGTTTTGCTTGTCATAAGCCTTATCTTGTTAGTATGAAAATTATAATAGATCCTTCTATCAACCAAGTGGGAGAATGTAAGAATATTATGAAATTCAAAACTATTTGAATTTCTCCCTCAATTAAGATGGTCATTAGTAGGATGTTAATTTTCATATTAATGTTGCAAAACCGTTACAACCGTTACAATTGTTACAAATCATGAGAGTTAAGTAGCCATGATGGATGGTTAATATCATATTAAAAGATGAGATTGATTTGGTCCTTCCTCTACCTATAAGTAACACCTCTTCCCATCAACAGATTGTATGAAAATTATAGTAACATATAAACGAAAAAGAGAAACATAGGCAAGAGGAAAATCATCTCTCTATTAAAGTAGCTTTTGATGAGGACAATCTCTCCGGCGATATCTTATCTACATTCTCAAGGTTGGAGGTATGTCAACCCAATTACATATTATCTTATAGATATGTGATAATCTTGTAATTCAAGATTTTGGGATTATATTATGTTTAAATAATTATTTAACAGATCGATCTTCACGATTCAAGAAAAAGTCACGTTACAACTCTTATGATTTAAAGTACACAAATAAGAAAAACAAAATAGAAAATATGTTTCCTATGTAATACATACAATTACGTTTATGAAGCATGAATCCATTATGTAGTTCAATTTTTGAAATTTGCTTGTTTGTTTAGAATGTTTTAAAATTTGTTCAGTAGTGTGGTTGTTAATTGTGGGATTACGTTTTTCAACCATCCAGTCTCTGGAATTCACGATCCTATTTTAATAGGCAGGACATTGCGAATAATAGCTAGGTTATCAAAATATTACATGAATAATACATTAGGTTGCTTGTTAGATTCTGATTTTGCAAATTCTTGATCCTCTTCCTGACATTCGAAATTTCAAAGAACAATATGTATTTGTCCCGTTGCTAACCCAACATTAATTAAGGACCAAATTCGCCGCACAAAGATTGTTCGATTTGAATTTTGATGATTGAATTTTTAGATTGTAAATTCGATCAATAAATTGCCACACAAGATTGTTCAGTGTATTTGGTGAAAATATGTCAAGCGTTATCTTCATTTGCATTCTTATATTAACGTAAATGTTTACAAGAGATTTACGCCTAAAGTAGGGTATGAAAGATGGACAATCATAGCAGCTTTCTTGCTTTATAATGATGAAGATGTTTAGAAATATGGCTTGGCAATCACAAGCAAAATTACTCTTCTTTATAGGTAAATAAGAGCATAAAATAATATAATGAAATATTTTAATATATTCCATTATATCCAATAATGACACAATATAACATATGCGCGTCAATTACAACACAAAATAATTGTAAGTGACGGTTGAAAATCAAACTTGACTATCTTTAGGGAATGAAGAAATAAAGGAGTATATTTTCAAAACAGGAAATATTAAAAACAATAATAACATCTACAACAATAGTTAGTTCAAAATTTATAAATTCATTCATCAATTTAAATTTAACTACGACTAGTTTTTTGGTACAGAGGCAGGATTAAATGATAAAAATCAAGCATTAGCGCGAGAGTATTCCAAATTTAATCTTGTTTATGTGAAAGAAGACCAAACCATGGCACAATCATATTGAAAATGAGATCAAAGCTATCAAGGCTAAATATTTTAAAAGGTTCTCTACAAAAATCAAATGGCAAAACTGAACATGCTCAATTTCCTACATGCCAAAAATGATCTAAACTGCATGAACCTCCTAACCTACTTGATTGACCAAAACTTGTGAAAGCTTGGACCTGATTGTGTCGAACTCCACGCTTTTCCTTTCTTCATTCGTCAACTTCGTGGAGAGAACATGTTGGATTAAATCCTGAGTGCCACAATCGAATGGCGGGAGACATTTAGGCATCTTCGTGTTACTGAACTTCATTATAATTTGTAAGTTCACTTCTGAAGGATCTTCGAGACAATTCTCGACAAGGTCTCTAATGGCATTGCGCCAAATTGGTCTGGCCACAGCAAGGAATGCCCGAACAGTCACCATCGGGAGACTCACACTTCCAAGATCCGATTCGTGTTGACCACCTCTGGCATGATAATCCGACCCTCCAAGCTTCAGAAGGCCAAACTTATCGGCCAAGTCACTATACACTGCACAGTGTAATGCCATAAAGGAGATTACTTAATAAAGGAGCTCGGTTGTATTTCTAATCACATCACAAATAAATGGTTCAGAAGCCCTAAAAGGAACTTGAAAGTATAAATCATTTCTGGTATTTCATTTTGGCATATTTTCAGGCGACACCTTCATTGTTATCTAAAATGTAATGCAAATGTGTAATCTAGACTGGTCTCCACCTCATTTGAGGAATCTGATCAAAGTACTAGATTTAACATCTTAAACGGCACTAAAAAACCATAAGGATTTCATGATGCAAGATCATAATCCTCTACCGAGAGTTTAAGACAATAATCTATATCAATGGTGCAATGCAATCTTAAAAGTCACTAGGAAACCATAAGGATTACATGAGGCAACATGATAATCCTTTTACCGAGAGTCTAAGACGATAATCTATATCAATTGCGTAATGCAATTTTTATCTCAACTTAATATGCAATGTACTCCTCGTTTTACCTTCTAGTTTCCCATCACTCCTATAAGTCTCTATGCCATGAAGTCCTGCTTCTTTCAATCTTCTGACAACAGCAACTGGATCTTTCAAGGCCCAGGGATGTGCCAATACAGCAACTCCCCCAGTTTCACGTATTAGTTGCACTGCTTCCTCTGCAATTGGTTCACTACCACTGGACCAAAAATAAAATAAGTTACTTTCATCGATATTTTATGACTCACACTTATAAGAAACTCAATCAAGTGTCAATGATTACGTAGAATATGCAGGTCCACCATCATAGAGGTACCGGGCAAAAGCCTGCTTCAGATTTTCCACGTGGCCTGCTTCCACCATGGCACGAGCAACATGCAATCTCCCTGGGGCAACCCCTTTTCCAGCAACTTTGGCAACTTGTTCCCACTTGAGAGGTAACTTGAGTTTGTTCAATTTGGAAATCATTTCTTTTGCACGAAGAAAACGGCCATCCCGGATATTACTTAAGCACTTGTCCAGCTTCTCATATCTCATGGGTCCACAGCTGCTATAATAGGCAAGAATATGAACTGGTTCTTCTGGTCCTGAGGCTCCTCTGCCCAAATTGATAGACAATTAACAAAAGACCTTATCAGAGAAAAGAGAAAAAACAGAAAAAGGTGGAAACTAATAGCAAGTAGAAAAAGAAATCATCAAATGATGATCGATTGATTTAATTATATTACAATTACATTATAAGTTATCATCCCCCAGAAATAGATCTCCATCATCATCGAGTTTTGTGTAATGTAAAAAATATATATATACATAAAAGAATCACCAATAAACAACAACCTAGGAAAGAAAGCAGTGCTAATTTCGACGCCTGGAATAATCTTGATACCATATCTTTGAGCCACATCTAGTGCTTCTGGGATGCCAGACAGTGTATCATGATCGGTAAGCGCAAGAACTTTCACCTGTTCAGAACATGTCAATACTCAATTCCAGTACGGGTAGTATTCACCTACTTGAAAATAACTGAAACATTTAGTCGTAATAATCAGCTAATGCGTAAGAACTTTCAGTCCACGTATTCACATCTCAAGACAGAAACACTATTGTTTCCTAACTCAAAGATATCCTGAGTTCAAATGAAAACGATGAGCCATTTTGTAACACCTTTGAACCAGTCTGATGAAAAGCATTAATGGTTTCCATATTATCAATCCAATTACTCAGGTTTGATGAAAATTTTAGGTGGAATTATACAGCAAATTAGAAACATTCTTTCTCTGAAAACTTTGAGTCATATCCATGCCGAGGATACATATATCTCTAATATGGTCCACGTGTCAACTCGAAAGATGTTGTGATTGGCTGTCTTAGAACTTTATGAAAGAAAAAGAAAACATGGTTACAAGTTTTCAGCCTGGAGTTTATATTAGTTAGATAGTAAAAGAGAAAAAGCCTTAACATGCACCCCTACAGATTTGATAAAGAATGATATGTATATGGTTAGAGCCATTTGATAATGGATATCAGGTCGAAGCAAACTGTACAAAGATTCTTTTAATCAGATACTAAAAAAATGCATTTTCCAGAAAAATAACATTAATATCACCCCTCAACCAATGAGGAGCAAATAAACCAATTTGAGTTCTGCAAATAGTATAGTCCAAAAGTTTATATAACTATTTTTCCCAGTGATACTATTTACTGCACTCAGAATCAAGGAAACTTGATCCAGCTACTACTTACTAGTGTGTGTTATGCATCATTAGCTAAATCTTTCAAAAAAAAAGTATTTGACTTTTAAGAATAGAACTCTCTAGGAACTACAAGATAATACATAAACAAACATAATTAGGTGTTTGGATTAGCTATTTTTGGGTAACTTACAAGTACCATGTGCTTTTTGCTTATTCACGTCTCCAAAGAAGCATAGAAATGTAAACACTATCAACTCAAAAAATACAGAATTCAATCACTTACTCAAAATTCCATCTTTTTACAAACCCAACAAATATAATAGCCATAGTAAGCTTCACATAGCTTAAAAAGCAGCAACATATAATCAATCACAAACACATATATATTGACATATAGAAAAAAATTATGATTATAAGCCATTAGTCCATTTTGATAAGCTTCCAAAAAAGCTCTTACAAAAATCTCACTCTATCACCCTCCAATAATATTATTGAACAATAAAATCACATAAATTTAAACACCAAAAACCCAAAAAATACAAAATTCAACTATTTACACAAAATACAATCTTTTTACAAACCCAACAAATACAATACCCATAGGAAGCTGATCATAGAAAAAACACCAGCTCATGATAACCACACACACGGTGGAGAGGGCTTAGAACAGATTGCCCCCATTTGAAATATAATTCTATTTAGCTTTTTCCAAAAACCATATTCATTCTTTCAAAAATTATGCTGTTTGCCCCTTAAATTTTTATATTTTTTTCTTGTTGGTATGATATTAAGTTATCCGCCCTTCTGCAAAATGCTGGTTCCCCCACTGACCACACACATACATGGACATATAGATAAAATTGTGAATAATAATCCATTACCCCATTTTGATGAGCTCTTTCAAGAAGCTTAGAAGGGGTCAAATATCCATCACTATGAGTAGAATGTGAATGCAAATCAAAAACCAATCTTTCTTTAGGTTGATTATACCCAATAAGCCCAGAAGCAAAATCATCATCATCATCACTCTCTTCAACAGATTCTTGATGTTTTTCCAAATAAACCCATTCCTTCACATACTTATAAGCCACACTTTGTTCAGCAGTCATCTTTCTTTTACTCCCACCTCTTTTCTTCTTCTTCTTTTTCTTGTTATCCCTATTAATATTCTCATTTATTTCCCTTGGTATTTGTTCCTTTAAACTTTCTTGATCCTCACCCATCATTTAGTGTCAAAATTTCCTTAATCTTGAATTTATTTGGGGTATAAAATTATTGAAATTAAAGGGGTTTTGAGTATAAAAGGTGTAGAGGATTTTGTACTAGGTCAGAGCCTGAGAGGTGTAGGGGGGTGGGCATATTTATATGTGAATATATAGTGTCTTTATCAATGAGAAACTGAAGATATCACCTGAAAATACCCTTTTTCCTCTTTCTCTCAATTTTTTTGGTGAGGTGTATCACTTGGTAGAAAGCCTATAACATAATTGACCCTCTAGGTTATTATCCATTTAATTAACAGTGCACCACAGAGCGTAAGCAGATAAGGCCTCTAGAACTTTTCTTTGTGCGTTTGGTATGCGTTTGAAAGTGTGTCGAACTTTAGGTTCGAACACGTTTGAAGTGTCGAATCTTAAAATTTAATGTATGAGTATACGTTTGAACCGCCGAATCGAAGCGGAACTGCGAATCGAGATGAACCGTTTGAGTAAACGTTTGAACACCTTTACGAGTGACCGAATCGAATGGATGAGAGTAGATGAAATAGGAAGAAAATGAGATAGATGATGATAAATTTGTATTTTAATGAGGTTTTCAACATAGGTTTACGTAAATATCCCAAGTGATAATAGGATCAAATGTAGCGGATCGACTATTTAGCGGTTGGTCGGTCCTTCGAACCTTGGATTTAAGGTTGGTTTTCATATTTGTGCTTCTCCCGAACCGGGCAGAGCCGAACTATTCGAACCGAATAATCACGAATCGAATCGAACTTTTGAGTTCACTCACAGACTTCTCACTTGCATTTCAGATTTAATCGTCTAACTCAAAATACTTCATTAATATAATAATTAGTTCTATTAATTTTAAAAAGAGGGAAAAACATTAACCAATGAAAATAATAATATTTGGAGACAAAGAATATATTTTTACCTCTAATTCAAAAGTTGCATTGATAAAATAACCATCAATTATAATAAAACAATAAGTTTTTGCTAAATGATCAATTAAATTGAAACGGAGAGAGTATGTATTACTCAATACGTTTTTAAACTAAGGCATAAATTTTTGTTGCCCCTAAAGCGGGATTTTGCTCAAGTGCTAATATACTAATAATGGTAACTCTTCTTAGCTTTCGTAAATGTTGATAGATTGATCATGTATCGTTGAATCTTCTTGTTGCCCACAATCATATCATCTTGTCAAATTGCCCTCTAAAAATACTTTTTTAATAATACAATTGATGAAAACTTATTTAACGCAAAGATAAAATAGGAATTACATATATATTAGAGTTTCAGGAATCATTTTGAAATAACATTACAGTTGGACTTCTTTAATAATACTTAAAAAAATAAATAAAACTAAAATTAAAATATGCTCACAACTCTCCCCCAACCACACCAATATCCATCACCCCCCATTAACAAACCACCTAAACCCCCCTCCCTACACTCCCAAAACCAACAAAACAATAAACGAATCAACCTCTAAACTTAATCTAACAGTAAGATTTCATCCAAATCAACCAGAATATGTTCAGATTTCAATACTGAATTGAGTAAAGTTCAAACTTTTTCCATTTTCCTCTCTGCCCTTTAGGTTGAATTACTGAAAATTTTACCCCTTTTTTCTACATTTTGAAGCTTTTTTGCCCCTATTTGTTAAAGTGTGAATCTTTTTTGCCCCTATTTATTGAAGTTTGAATTTTTTTTTGCCCTTATTTTGCCACTTTTTTGTTAAAGAATGAAGCTTTTTGTGCTCCTCTTTCTCAAAGTTTAAATCTTTTTTGTAATTAATAAATATAGAATATAATTTATTACGGCATAGACATGGATGGGGAGGTTTGTTGTGGGGGAAGTTGAATGGTTTGTTAATGGGGAAGTGATGAATTTATATGCATAATTTGGAATAAAATCAAATATATGCATATAAATAGGATCACTTTAATTTATATTAATAGCAAAGAGCAACCACCCAGCTGCGTGGCCAGAAGACTTCAGCCAACAATTCTTTCCGGAAGCCTAGAACAGCAATCCAAATCCATGAGCATTTCAATTGGTAGTGTCTTTTGTTAGTCCACACCAGGAGGGGTTAAATCCCACACTTGAATTTGCTAGAACTGGATATTAATTGAATGAAGAGAATAAATCAAAGTCTTGATTTATTTCATGGAACAATTCGGCTCTTCCATGGAGAAGGAAGAGGCCGAAATTCTCATGAGGGAGACTAGGATTTTTGAGGCTTTGTTGCTTAATATTTTGTTATGTAAAGCCTCATATTTATAGAGATTTGATAAACAAAACCTAACCTGCCAACAACCGCCCGGAGTCGGCCGCCACGAGTTAAGGTCATCAGCAATCTATACACGAGTCTGCCCGATCGATGGATGACAACATAAAAAGATCTCATTTGACATTAATAATAATAATACACTTTTGTCCATCGTGGTGAACTATAACCGTCACGCCAAAAAAATGTATCACCAACAAAACATACGTCAACTGAATAATACAACCATACAATCACTTTGCATAATCTCCACCAATACAACATATTCGTAGTATGGTCTGACCCCCTCAAAATACAAGTCTCTGAAAATTTGGAAAACATAACAGAAGAAAGGCATTAAGGATCTTCTATGCCACTACCGCTTTTCTTCGATCTTTTAATCGCGACTGTCGGCCCAGGCTCACTTGTCAGCCTCGGCGATCAACCCCTAGAAACCTAGGTATAAGCCGCCATAGAGGATAGAATCGGCCTGGTGAATACAAATACCACCGATTTGTCAATCACATATAATCATGCTTATATATGTATCACATATGCATATCATTAACTTATTTTACCATGATGAATAACGTCACAAATCACTTAGAATCCTCTCATGCGATGTCACATGATACTATACACATGAGCTTATAACTATCAATAATGCGTATTCATTTAAGGAAAACTATCTACGACACACGAAGATAATCAAATGAGAATCTACTCACAAATAATCGGATAAGAAATCCACCTGCACAAATAGTAAATAAATGAGGAATCCACTCACAAACAATAAACAAATGAGGAATCCGCCTCGCTTAAAACAATACACAAATGAGAATCCACCTCCATAAATAACAAACAAAGGAGAATCCACCTACAAATAATCGAGATGAGGTCTCACACCAGTCCCCACTCCGGCCAGAAATTTACCCCCACAAATATGCATATACTGAGCCTCGAATCCACGGGGCTACCCACTCAATATGCATACCACACCAAACCTCCCGGTCGGGGTCACCTTGCTCTAAATATATATCAAAACAATCAAAAATAAAAGCACACAGTTACACCTGACCTTGACCTTGGCATGACCCAATCTGTGCATCCTTGCGTGGTATAACATGATAGCCACCATAATCTTATAACATGAATCATAATCACAACTATCTCATAATATAAATCATAAACACAACTATCTCACCAACATGGATCATAATAACTCAATACACGTATCATGAGTCCCGTGTCAAAACACATGCAAAATATACAAACATAATATATGAAGGTTCCATCGTGAGATTTGTACTCGCCTCGAGCCAAAATCAATAATGATAACTCACATTAGTCCACGTGTTAGGTCGGGCTCGCTCTATTCAAAAGAAATTGATATAACACATTTCCGTAGAATAATCTCTCTTAACATCTATTAAACCCCGAGTGTTATACCACATTTCACAATTCAAATTAACTTTTTAGTAATCATCCTATTCCCAACTTTAGTATACACTTCTAAAATTCCAACGTAACTACATTCTAATTACCAACTTCACAACTCCCAATATTCGGTCATCACTTTATTACCCCAACAATAACACTTTAAATCACATTCTAATCAATCGAACAATCGATTTCCTCAACCTAATTCACCCATTATTAACAACCTTTATTTCAAAGTCCAAATACTACTCAACTTACCCCAAATCAAATCCAACATAATCTCTTATAACCACTTTAAAATCACAACCTATACTCCAAAACAACTATATTAAACTCCCTTGACACACTTTTTACAAATTCCATATTTTTCTGAAAAAGTCAACAAAAGTTAACTTCAACTACATCCAACATATTTCAACCCAAAATCGATTATTATAACTTCTAACCACATAATTCTGGCAGATGATAATTCTCTACCATTACCGATCGAAGTGTAGAAGTCAGCAAAGTCAAACCTTCCATAATCATTGAAATACTCGACAATCTTCCAGTTAACTCTAAAACAATAATTCAAAATCTAAGAACTTATTATTGCAATTTTAAGCCAAAATAGAAAAAAGTCAACTAAAGTCAACCGGAGTTCAACATGTGATAAAACTTCAAAAAGGTCACGTACTTCTTTACCTCGGAGCGGCGGAATGTTGAGAGAATCAATACTAAAACATCAAAACCGTTGCAAGATTGAGGGAGAAAAGTGAAAAAAAAAATGAAAAGGGGGGAGAAGAGACTCACGTACGTCGGCAGGAGGGAAGGAGTTGGGCCTTGGGTTTTTGGATAATGATGTAGATGATAAGATATTTAAGGGATGTCTTAAGTCCCGTTTGGTTCGGTTTATATCTCCACTTTCCGTACTTAAATCTCAATGAAACCGATTCCAAATGTAAAATTTCTCATGACACAAACTACTACTCATATAATACTAGTCTCGGTATATCGATTTTATTCCGAAATTATTTATACTATCTCGGGTCCCACCGCCGAAATGTACCACCAACCAACCGATTTTGTTGTATTCTCCACTACTCAACTTCGAAATTTTTAATTTCACACGAGATATACCGAGGCGGGTATGCCCGATAATTTAATGTGGTAAGGAGCAGTTATTACATAACCCGTTAACTAGATCTGACTTGTTAAGCAAAATCCCGTTATTTAATTAGTCCTATCAACCCAATTAAATAAACAACTCATTAACATTTAATTGACTTAACAAGTCAATTAAATAAACTTGTTAAGACAACTGACTCGTTAATTAATCTTATCAAGTTTAATCGGCGAGTTGATTAAAAAGTTAATTAATTGATGCAGGGAGTCGATTAATTGAAGCTCATCCATTTATTTACATTACTAGTGTAATGTAATTATCGATGGGAATGCCGCTTATTACAATCAACTTCCCGAATTAGCAAGTGCAATTTAATTTCATACATGAAATATAACTTCCAGCGTCCTTGTATGTGTGACTTAGGCTCATATAATACTTGATCGTATAATAATATAATAGACCATTGTATTTATTATACTTGATTATGCATGGAATCTAACAATCGACATAACCTTGGTATTATCGTTAGAACCCGACTAGTAATTACAATTACTACTATAGTTGAGCGTTCGTTTATATAATCACATTTAATTCACCTAGTAAATGAATTGTTACGACATAAATGGCGATGGGCATAATAAATTAAACCAACCAACTATTGATTTCCAACACTCAGCTTGTCCTTGGGCCGATTGCCTAATTTCTTTGTCTCGCAATCTACAGTCATGGTAACCATAGAAATTAATATCGTAAACACCCAAGTTTCTTTACTCAAACTAGTAATAATGTCGAGTCTTGTATGATAGGTCACGACTCTCCGAGAGGCTAAGATCTACCTTGTATATCCAAGGATGGACAAGTCACATGTGTATCAGCGTCCTTATATACTTATTGTGTCACCTAACATATGCAGATTATAGTCGGCTTGGAAGGCGTTTGACATAGTCAAAACCTGTGACTGAAACCTAACATAGATGGTTATATCACATGAGTCCAAAAGAATAAACAAACTTCAATGGTTATAAGCAAATTCATAGGACACAAATATACATATCTTTTTATGATTTGCGGTATCGAAAAACTCCAATTTCTTGATATCTCTATTTGAAGAGGTTCTCTTATCGGCGCTTCGCGGAGTTGCGCCACCAGAGAAGCTATGAGACTTGCCTTGGAATTTATTATTTCAACCATCCGTGGAATAATAAATGATTACATGAATGAATTACGCATCCATGTTATGTAGTTAACAATTAAATTGTAAGACAAGAACTACCTTGTTCAATCAATTGCTTAACTTATTCTAGAAAGTAAGTGAACTAGCTCCCACTGAACCTTGCATCGTTCAGTTTCTTCTTTGATCTCGTGAAGCCAAACTTAATTGAATCACAGAAGAAGATATCAACTCCGAGATGCTCGCTTAAATCCACACGTGGATTCCTTAAGCTTGCATAAACTCTTAGGTCCTTTAGGATTTATGTAAAAGTCGGAAGAAGCGGTGATAACAATCGGATCATAAACCGAGAGAAAGTTGCCACAAGTAGTCTTTATGTTCATTTTATTCGATCTCTCGACCATGGAATCGGCGATAGGTAAATTATCGATAGTCATATATACAATGTAGGCAAAATAGGTTTTTTAAGCCTTTTGCCCACAAAACTGCGCGAAGCGTGGGCGTTACCATAAGGTCTAGTTTCTTCTCAAATACCCACTTATACTCGGTGGTGAACCCCACTAGTTAAATTAACAAGAATAAAACCTCGTTTTTTATATATATAAAGACTATCTTAGATTTTTATGGCGGTTAATACATTCTTTAGGAGTTATCGTCGTGTGAGTTTTAGCTTGGCTGAAAGTGTGTCAAAACACATCTATCTTAATAAATGCATATTCTTCAACAACATTACCAACAATACAAATTGACTGGTCAAGTTGTAATACTGAGTTCAAGCTTCTTTAGCTTACTCTCCTCACCCAGACTTCGGCCAGTGTGAATTCGCAGCTGTCGTATGTAACGACCCGTCGAGGTGGGCCCCACGAGTTGGGACCGTCACCAACTGTATTATCAGTCGCCATGATGGATAACAATAATGACTTCTTTTACATCATAAATAAAACAATATAACTCGTCCGTCGGGTGAACTAACGATAATTTTCATGACATTGAAAATCATAATATAAATACACATCAAACCATTTGTTATACAACTTCGAGTCAATAATAATTATATACCATGAAACTTCAAGAAGATAAAAAGTACCTTAATTTGTTGAGGTCTTAATTACCATCGCCATCTTGGCAGTGCAGCATTTACTCGACTGATGCATATCGGTCGTCCATGACCTTCAGGCGTGAAGCGGTAGTCATTAAAGAAATGAGAGTCATTTAAAAATTTGAGTGAAAATAAATAGCACAAAAGTTAGCCTACTGATCGCTTGCGAATAAGAATAATTTAGATTTCTCACTGTTTAGAGACTATATACTGAAGTATTATTTTATAGGTTACTCGCCACAAAATAAACTTTCCTTATTGACTTTCTAACTAACACAATAACCCACTCGTCAACAACTTACTCACAGTGCGCCTTAATTACAAGGGTATTTCTGCATCTGTTATCTTTACGAGTATAGCTGAATTCGATATAATATACTACCTCGAACCATAATGCTTAAACATATCTTAACCTGCATAACTCATGCATATCTGACTCGATACTTATCTTTAGTTCACTTTTAAAGTACTACTCCCATTTTACAATCATACTCCTCCTATGACAACTAATGTTCTCGGAAGACCTTCAAATATATGCATTTCTTGCCATTTAGTATACGGAACTTATTTACACTCCATGGTATCAGTGGGTAGTTAGATCGGTACTTATATTCTAGCACATTTGAATCAAGACACTTGTGTGGCAGATGATAAATCGGCGTCGTAGATGGTTGGCAGGCTTTGGTTTATGATTTGAAATACTAATATTTCTCATTCCCAAGTACTCCTTGGTCAGGTGGCCTTGGATGTGTGGACATGTCTGACAGGGGCGTTGATGAGTATACCGTATCACAGTGTTGCTTGCTTTGTGACAAGATTAGGAATAGTCATCGTAGTCCAAATGAATACAAATACGTATGCGAGTTATCGGATAAAGTCATGGGAATCACGAGGGCCAGCTGCGGCTAAAACTCTAGTCGCCAGGCCTCCCACATCTGCCATTATCCCCACCGTTATACCATCCTCTAATGCTTATGCCGATCCGTCTACAGGAATGGACAAATCAACAATCACCTCGCTTAGCATACCGCGATATAAGGCCAAACCCACTGCTTATACACAAAGTATAAGGCACGCTTATACACAAGTATAAGGCACGCTTATGCAAAGTATAAGGCACACACATACGCTATACCGTATTATAGAGGCCACATCAACAATGCACACGGCCAAAGTAATCCAAAGAGAGTCGCCACTTGCGCTATACCGTAGTATAGGGGCTAA
>JADFUC010001542.1:5000-16301 GCA_019722365.1 Lithospermum erythrorhizon | reverse complement strand
GATTTATATCACATACCATAATATATATAGTATATATATATATATATATATATATATATATATATATATATTTTTAAAGAATCCTGGCCAACTTAAATGGGGGTAAGAAGATCCGGAACATTCTGATAGTAAGCAACCTGAGTAACCTTATGTGATAACATTAAGGGAAGGTTGTTTTAAACTGATTCAAAAAAAAAATATAAAAACTTTTGTCTACTTCATAATAGTCATATGTAATACAAGGAGTAATTTATTTTATTATATTTCCACAACTCGATTCATCCCTGGAGTTGAATAACACCTCATTCAAGAATGGTTTTGGATCCAATCCGTAGGGAATCAATAGAAAAAGGCAAATCCCTTTATGATACGCCAGATCCGGCTCGGCTATTGGATAGAGTGAATGATTCTCATTTCTTGAAATCTCTCTTCTGATTCAAAATCGTGGTGTAACGTGTATCCTCCTCTGTTCCGGTCATGGAATAGACGAAATAAATCAAAAAATGTATTTTTGTTCAAGAATGAAATCTTATTGGAACTGTCCATATCCGGTTCATCCTTCGGAACCATATCACATCCCGGATCTGATGAAATAGGATGAATTGAGACGGTATTTTGTAAATATGTAATTATCTTGAAAATAGGAACCATTTCTTTATTTTCCGATCGCCTGGAAGGGACAAAAGAAAGATCTTGTTGTTTTTCCAGCAATTTCGATCTCTAGTGGACCTCTCAGCAGGATTCGAACCCAGATGAAGTGCTCGACCATCTATCAGAGAAAAAGAACGAACGGATTTTGTAGGATTCCCAAGAAATTTTTCGATTTCTTCCGGAAGCAGATGATTAATCATCTGCTTCTCAATGTTCCGTGAACAGCCGGGACATTGAGGAATATCCAGAAAGGCATTTCGGGAATCGGTCTGATTCTATCTCTGTTCGTTCCGTTTGAAGAAAGGAAGGATCCCAAAGAATCGATCTTTCTTTTAGTTGTTGAATCTCTCTTTGATTGATCAATGTGTGATATTCCGAATCCTCATTACTAATCGAATCCAAACGATCTCTGGATTGATCAGAAGATCCTTTCAGTTGGCTAGAATCCGTTACTTGAACGAAACTAGATCTTGTGGAATCATATTGGACATTTGACGATACATTCGTACCTTACAAAAAACCGATCCTGTTTACCAACCACATTGTCTAACCAAATCAAATCCTCTCTCGAGACTTTCTTCAAAAAACTGATTCAAAAGTGTGATTCTTTCCAACTAACAAAGAAATCTTGGCGGAATTGCCACATCTGAAATTGAGCACAATTTTGCAAAGAAAAAGCCCACTTGTTTCTCGAGAAGAGATGGGAAACATGCTCAATATCATTTGATTGAATAGTTGACCCAGCCCCTTGTTGTTTGAAGAAACCCTCCACTTCAATTGGTATTTTTTCACGAAAAGCAGACATGAGATAAGAAATCCAGTGTTTCACTAAGATTTCGAATAGCGGTCCCGAATTCAAGTTGATTAGATTTCGCCTTCCCTGTTGTGAAAGACGATCAAATTACCTCTGAATCATGGTCCTTGTGATTGGATTATCCATATAATATACAAAAGAAAACCCAGATATTTATGATCTTTTCTTTGAATAAGATCTCAATTCCCAGCGACGGTTTCATTAGATATCTACAACTAGAATCCTCCTTTTTCCGATCCAGTTCCTCCACCACCAAGTGAACCCCAGTTAGATTCAGGCATGCTACACTTTTTAGTTATTGGGAGAACCTAAGTACGCCTTTTTCGGATTCAGGAAACAACTCTCAGAGACGTCCTTTTGGAAGATGCAGGAGCGAGACAATCAACCTATTGATATTGGAAGACCCAACGGATTCTTCCAATGTATCATTTCTGGGTCCAATGGAATTCATAGGTATAGTAAGAAGCCCTATCAAATAGATATTTTTTATCAATTAGATTTTTTTTCTGTCGACCCTATTTCGATTGTTAATACGATATAGAAGGACCGCTACTACAAAGAGAGTATTACACCTTGATCGTGAAAGATCGATTGCTTGTTGAAGCCCGTGAATTGCGTGAAAGTGAGATACCCAAAGTGGGGGGGGGGTCAAATAATTTTATAAAACGTTCTTGGTGAAAAAAAATATAAATGAAAGATCCCACGGAATTGAATTGGGTCCAAGAATCTAAGAAATAGTGAGAATTCTTGATCTCTCTCAATATCTCTTTCAATTCGAAAATCCAGGATTTGCTATGATGCCCTTCTTCAACATTGATTTGCTATGATGCCCCTTCTCCTAACAACATTGATTTTCCCAAATTGATTGATTTATCCCAAATTGATTGATTTATCCTAAAGATTTCAATTCAATTCAATTGGAATTTGGTTATTCACCATGTACGAGGATCCCCGCCAAGCATCCATGGCTGAATGGTTAAAGCGCCCAACTCATAATTGGCGAATTCGTAGGTTCAATTCCTACTGGATGCACGCCAATGGGACCCTCCAATAAGTCTATTGGAATTGGCTCTGTATCAATGGAATCTCATCATCCATACATGATGTGGTATATTGATATCATATCATAGATATATGAACAGTAAGAACCAATAGTCTTATTGAGACTCGAACTCAGAGAGAAGAAAATAGATTTATGGATGGAATCAAATATGCAGTATTTACAGACAAAAGTATTCGGTTATTGGGGAAAAATCAATATACTTCTAATGTCGAATCAGGATCCACTAGGACAGAAATAAAGCATTGGGTCGAACTTCTTCTTTGGTGTCAAGGTAATAGCTATGAAGAGTCATCGACTTCCGGTAAAGTGGGTAGAAGAATGGGACCTTATTATGGACATACAATGCATTACAGACGTATGATCATTACGCTTCAACCGGGTTATTCTATTCCACCTCTTACAAAGAAAAAGAACTTGGAATCAAAAATACTTAACATGGCGATACATTTATACAAAACTTCTACCCCGAGCACACGCAATGGAACCGGAAACAGTCATGAAATCCAATCCACGAAATAATTTGATCTATGGGCAGCATCATTGTGGTAAAGGTCGTAATGCCAGAGGAATCATTACCGCAAGGCATAGAGGGGGAGGTCATAAGCGTCTATACCGTAAAATCGATTTTCGGCGGAATGAAAAAGACATATATGGTAGAATCGTAACCATAGAATACGACCCTAATCGAAATGCATCCATTTGTCTCATACACTATGGGGATGGTGAGAAGAGATAGGCTTTACATCCAGAGGGGCTAGAATTGGAGATTTCATTGTTTCTGGTACACAAGTTCCTATAAAAATGGGAAATGCCTCTACCTTGAGGCGGTTTGAATTATTGATTTACGTGTAATTGAAGTAACCAATTAGGCTTACGACGAAACCTAGAAATCGATCACTGATCCAATTTGAGTACCTCACAGGATAACTCAACAGAAAACTGGAAGAGGAACGGCAGCAAGTGATTGAGTTCAGTAAAGTTCCTCATATCAAATTATTGGACTTAGAGATATAGTAATATGGAGAAGACAAAAATTGTTTCAAACACCGACAGAACCGGAAGCGCCCTCTTTCAAAGAGAGGAGGACGGTTATTCACATTTCATTTGGATGGTCAGAGGCGAATTGAAAAGCTAAGCAGTGGTAATTCTAAAGATTCTCGGGGAAATAGAGATGTCTCCTACGTTACCCATATGTGGAAAGTATCGACGTAATTTCATAGAGTCATTCGTCTGAATGCCAAGAAGAACATAAGCCAGATGATGGAATCGGGGAAGACCTAGGATGTGAAGATCATAACATGAATGATTCGGCAGATTAGATTCATATATATCCACCCATGGGGTACGATAAGATCTATCTGTATAGATATCATCATCTGCTATCCAGAAAGCCGTATGCTTTGGAAAAAGCTTGTACAGTTTGGGAAGGGGTTTTGATTGGATCAAAAGAAGAATTCCATTTCAACCGATATGCCCTAGGCACGGCCATACATAACATAGAAATCACACTTGGAAGCAGGTGGACAATTATTAGAGCAGCGGGAAAAGCGAAACTGATTGCAAAAGAGGGGAAATCGGCCACATTAAAATTACCTTCTGGAGAGGTCCGTTTGATATCCAAAAACTGCTCAGCAACAGTCGGACAAGTGGGTAATGTTGGGGTGAACCAGAAAAGTTTGGGTAGAGCCGGATCTAAGCGTTGGCTAGGTAAGCGTCCTGTAGTAAGAGGGGTAGTTATGAACCCCTGCAGACCATCCCCATGGGGTGGTGAAGGAGAGCCCCACTGGTAGAAAAAACCCACAACCCCCCTTAAGTTATCCTGCACTTGGAAGAAGAAGTCGAAAAAAGAAGAAATATATGATAATTTGATTCTTCGTCGTCGTAGTAAATAGGAGATAAATCGACTTTTTCTTCGTCTTTATTTACAAAAACAAAAAAATAGGAGTAAGCTAGACACGTCTACTAAAAAAACTTTGGTGCTCAATCATTTATTAAAAAAATTGGTGCTTAATACAAAAGCAGAAAAGAAATAATAGTAACTTGGTCCCGCATCTACCATTATACTCCACAATGATCGGCCATACGATTGCTATCCATAATGGGAGAGAGCATTGCCTGTTTATATAACAGATCGTATGGTAGACACAAATTGGGAGAATTCAACCTACTTTAAATTTTCGAGGACATAAAAGCGATAATAGATTCCTGCCGTTAAGTAGTTCATATTAAATAAAAAACTATATAGATATAGATACTTATGATTCATTAGTAGGAGGAAAGTCTATGCTAAAGAAGAAAAAAAACAGGTATATGCTTTAGGTCAACATATATCTATGTCTGCTGACAAAGCAAGAAGGGTAATTGATCAGATTCGTGGACGTCTTACGAGGAAACACTTATGATACTAGAACTCATGCCTTATCGGGCATAGTTATCCTATTTTTAAATTAGTTTATTCAGCAGCAGCTAATGCTAGTTACAATATGGGTTCTAATGAAGCCAATTTAGTTATTAGCTAAGCCGAAGTCAACAAGGGCAGCACTGTAAAGAAATTAAAACCTCGAGCTAGAGGACGTAGTTTTCCGATAAAAAGATCAACCTGTCATATAACTATTGTAATGAAAGACATATCGTTAGATGATAAATATGGAGAGATAGATTCGTTAAAAAAACCTAAATGTAAATGGAAAAAAAAATATAAAGTTACAGCGTATTATGATACGTATAGCAGTGGGGGAATATGGGACAAAAAATAATTGGTTTCAGACTTGGTACAACTCAAGACATCACTCCCTTTGGTTTGCCCAACCAAAAAAATACTCTGAGGGCTTCAAGGGCAAAGATCAAAAATAAGAAATTGTATCAAGAATTATATACAAAAAAATATGAGAATACCCTCTGGAGTCGAGGGAATTGCACGTATAGAGATTCAAAAAAGAATCGATCTGATCCAGGTCATAATCTTTATGGGATTTCCAAAGGTTAATAGAAAGTCGTCCGGCGGGGAATTGAAGAATTACAAACGAATTTTACAAAAAGAATTAAATTGTGTAAACATAAAACCGAAAACTTAATATTGATATCACAAGAATTGAAAAAACCTTATGGAAACCCTTCTAATATTCTGCAGACTTATAGCCGGACAATTAAAGAATAGAGTTTCGTTTAGAAAGCAATGAAAAAAAGCTATTGAATTAACTGAACAAGCAGATACAAAAGCACCAAGTGCAAATTGCAGGGCGTATCGACGGAAAAGAAATTGCACGTGTTGAATGGATCAGAGAGGGTAGGGTTCCCCTACAAACCATCCGGGCTAAAATTGATTATTGTTGCTATACAGTTCAAACAATCTATGGGATATTGGGCATTAAAATTTGGATATTTATAGACGAGGAATGAGAAAAGAAACCTTTTCTTATCTTTTCCTTCTATCCAATTATCCAATAAAAAAAGAAACTCGTCTATTTCTTAATAATTTTATAGGGTTGAATAAAAATTAGATTGACCATTTATTTGATATAATTGCTATAAAAGTTTAGTGTGTGACTCGTTATTTTTTAGGTTAGCATTAAAACCAACCCCTGCAGTATGAACCAATTACTATAGAAGTAATAACCAACTCATCACTTCGCATTATCTGGATCTAAAGTCTCAGTCAAAATATGATATATGGGTCATACCTTGTAGTAACTGACAATTTTTGCATAAAAATGAACCCGATTCTCTAACATAACAAAATAGAGAAAGGTGTGGATAAATGGAAATATGAGAGAAAGGCAGAAAAAGAATATTAATGACATATAATTCCAATATGTAAGGTCTATAAACCACTTCAAAAAGCAGTGTAATAAAGCATCACTACGAATTCATCCATAGCAATAAATAGATGAATCTTCTATAAATCAAAATAAAGAGCTTGAGCCAATAAAGACTGAGAAAAATTGACTCAAGAATTAACTTGAATTTCATCATTAGCTCCATTGTAGAATTAAGACTCAACCATTGAATAAGAAGCGGTGGGGACGATGGAAACCCGTGAATACAAAATTTTGATGATTAAATGAATCTTAACGATTCACAGGTCGGGATGGCGGAACGTACCGAAACTCTATTCATCTAGCTGATAAAACGCGAGCTAATCCTACAATTGAAACGGAAATAGAGATTGAAAGAGTAAATATCCGCCCGCGAAACCTTTATTTTTTTAATTGCTAAATTTGGGGCAATATGTTAACTACAAAACAAAAAATGGATTAGGACCTTCTAAAAAAGAAAAATTAAATATTATTTTGATATGTTTGCACAAATCATTGAAATTTGATTTCTTGATCTGTATCTTCAATTTTTGGAAATTTCTAATAAAATCGAAAAATATTGAGTTATCTATTTCAACAAGATATAAAAATGACTAATCGACCTATTAGGATAAAGTTTAATTCGATGAAATCTTAAACAATCGACTGATTTTATTTATTACTCAATAACATGTATATCTTAATTTAAATGGAATTCTTAATTCCAATTAAACATTGATTTCGGAATACTTTTTATCTTTTATTTCGTCGCGAGGAGCCGGATGAATTGAAAATATCATGTCCGGTTCTGAAGTAGAGGTGGAATTCAAAAAAAACATCAACTATAACCCCAAAAGAACCAGATTCCGCAAACAACATAGAGGAAGAATGAAAGGAATATCTTATCGAGGTAATCATATTTGTTTCCTGGTAAATATGCTCTTCTGTAAGCACTTGAACCCGCTTTGGATCATATCTAGACAATAGAAGCAGGCCGACGAGCAATGACACGAAATGCGCTGTCGGCGGAAAAATTGCGGGTACGCATTTTTTCCAGACAAACCAGTTACACAAAGACTCCGCGGAAACCCGATGGGTTCAGGAAAGGATCCCCTGAATATTGGGTAGCTGTTAAACCTGGCCGAAGGATTTCATGAAATAAGTGGAGTAACAGAAAATATAGCTAGAAGGGCTATTTCAATAGCAGCATCTAAAATGCCTATACGAACTCAATTTATTATTTCGGAATTAAAGATGTAAAACCAAGAGAAATGAGTCTTGGAGATAACAAAAATTGCAGGTTTCCTTTTTGTTTTGGACAAACAATATTTCTTTTTTTTCTTCATCCTTTGCATTGAAAGAAAAGATTCAAAAATGATATGATTCAACCTCAGACCTATCTAAACGTAGCGGATAACAGCGGGGCTCGAGAATTGATGTGTATTCGAATAATAGGAGCTAGCAATCGCCGATATGCTCATATCGGCGACGTTATTGTTGCTGTGATCAAAGAAGCAGTGCCAAACATGCCTCTAGAAAGATCAGAAGTAGTCAGAGCTGTAATTGTACGTACTTGTAAAGAACTCAAACGTGATAACGGTATGATAATACGATATGACGACAATGCTGCAGTTGTTATTGATCAAGAAGGAAATCCAAAAGGAACTCGAATTTTTGGCGCCATCGCTCGGGAATTGAGACAATTAAATTTTACTAAAATAGTTTCACTGGCTCCTGAGGTATTATAAAATGAGATCTTGATGTGTTTATAGGGGCTATTAAAAAAGATTCGTTAGTAGATTGTGTCTTGATGTATATACCTTTTAATAATTCATATTCATAAAAAAATAAGTAAAAAAAAAAAGAAACATGTTGATTATATCCAATTTGGAAACATCAAAAATTTAGTTCATCATGGGTAGGGACACTTGCTGGGAGATAATAACCTCTATACGAAATGCCGATATGGATAGAAAGAGTGGTTCGAATAGGATCTACTAATATTACCGAGTATTGTTAAAATCCTTTTTACGCGAAGGGTTTATCGAAAACGTGAGAAAACATCGCGAAAACAACAAACCTTTTGGTTTTAACCTACGACATAGAAGGAATAGAAAAGACCCTATAGAAATATTTTAAATTTAAAAACGGATCAGTCGACCTGGTCTACGAATCTATTCTAACTATAAACGAATTCCTAGAATTTTAGGTGGATGGAATTATATTCTACTTCTCGAGGTATAATGACAGACCGGGAAGCTCGAGAAGAAAAAGTCGGCGGAGAAATTTTGTGTTATATATGGTAATCCTTTTAATATCCAAGTTGGGTCTGAAACTTCCTATTTGTGAAAAAAAAAAGAAAAAGAGCAAGTTGTCTAATACCGTTCCTCCTCCATCAGTTGAGAATTCAAGGGGGGTTTACCAGGAATGAAAGAACAAAAATGGGTTCATGAAGGTTTAATTACTGAATCGCTTCCCAACGGTATGTTCCGGGTTCGTTTGGATAATGAAGATCTGATTCTAGGTTATGTTTCAGGAAAGATCCGACGTAGTTTTATACGGATACTACCGGGAGATAGGGTCAAAATTGAAGTAAGTCGTTATGATTCCACCAGAGGACGTATAATATATCGACTCCGTAACAAGGATTCGAAGGATTAGGTAGTTTTTTTCACTTCAACATCCCTTTTGTGGAAATACGATTCGAGGTGGAAAATTTCAAGAAACTTTTTTCTTCCAAAAAGTCATTATAATTAAGGTAAGGAATAAAAAAAAATATGAAAATAAGAGCTTCTGTTCGTAAAATTTGTGAAAAATGTCGATTAATCCGTAGACGGGGACGAATTATAGTAATTTGTTCCAACCCGAAACATAAACAAAGACAAGGATAATTAGACTCCCTAAAAGAACCAATGTACAAATAAGGAATCTGTTTTGGCATGAAATGGATATATCCATATTTCTAATGTATTTATGAGATGATAAAATATGGCAAAGTTATACTGAGACAGAAATGGACGTATTGGTTTATGTAAGAGTACACGTAGAATACCAAAAGCGAGTTATTCATATGTTCAAGCAACTTTAATAACACCATTGTTACTGTTACAGATATACGGGTCGGGTGGTTTTGGGCCTGCCGGTACTTCTGGATTCAAGGGTACAAGAAGGGGGACGCCGTTTGCTGCTCAAACCGCAGCGGGAAATGCTATTCGTACAGTAGTAGATCAAGGTATGCAACGAGCAGAAGTCATGATAAAAGGCCCTGGTCTCGGAAGAGACGCAGCATTACGAGCTATTCGTAGAAGTGGTATCCTATTAACTTTGCACGGGATAACCTCTATGCCGCATAATGGCTGTAGACCTGAAAAAAGACGTGTGTAGAAATGAATATTGGAAGCTTACTAGAGAAACAAGAGAAATAAACGATTACATGATCTAATCAAATAATATTACTATGGTTCGAGAGAAAGTAACAGTATCTACTCGGACACTACAGTGGAAGTGTGTTGAATCAAGAACAGACAGTAAACGTCTTTATTATGGACGCTTTATCCTGTCTCCACTTATGAAAGGTCAAGCTGACACAATAGGCATTGCGATGAAGAGTCATTGAGAACAGAAGGAACATACACGTGTAAAAATTTGAATCTGAGAAAATCCCACATGAATATTCTACTGTGGGGATTCAAGAATCATTATACGAAATTTTAATGAATTTGAAAGAAATTGTATTGAGAAGTAATATATATGAACTTGTCACGGGTCTATTTGTGTCATGGGTCCTGGATATGTAACTGCCCAAGACATCATCCTACTGCCTTGTAGAAATCGTTGATAATACACAACATATAGCTAACTTGACGGAACCAATTGATTTGTGTATTGAATTACAAATCAGAAATCGCGGATATCTTATAAAAAACGCCACAAAACTTTCAAGATGGTAGTTATCCCATAGATGCCGTATTCTGCCTGTTCGAGTGAATCATAGTATTCATTCCTATGGGAATGGGAATGAAAACAAGAGATACTTTTTCTCGAAATATGGACAAATGGGAGTTTACCTGAAAGAAGCACTTCATGAAGCCTCGGAATTTGATTGATTTATTTATCTCTTTTACATATGGAAGAAGAAAACGTGCATTTCGAGGCCAATCAACACAAAGTTCCGTTATCCCCTTTTTTATTTGATGATAAATTGGCCAAACTTAAAAAAAACAAATACAAATAGCATGGAAATCTATTTTTATTGACCAATCAGAATTGCTTCCAAGGATCTATAATTGCCTCAAAAGGTCCAATATATATACATTATTGGACCTTTTGAATAACAGTCAAGAAGATCTTATGAAAATGAGCATTTTCGCCTAGAAGATGTAAAAAACAGATATTGGGTATCTAGAAACCATTTTGCAATTGATTACCAAAATAAGTTTTAATTTTATTCTATTGATTTTTTCGTCTTTTTTAGATGCAAATTCAATTTGGTTTTGGATCTTAAACCCCATTTCTATATCCAAAATCCATTCAGAATGAAATTGTTAATTCAATTTAATTGAATAGATAAATGTATCTAGGGAGAATTCACTTTAAAGCGACTATTCCCTAGATACACACGTCGTGTTATTTCACAATTGAATCAATTTAAAAAAGACCTAAAGTTAGGGATTTATCAATAGGTAATGTTGCACCAATCCCTAACCAAAGGGAAACGACAGTACCAATCAAAAAAACAGTTGTCGCTACTGGACGCCGAAACGGATTTTGAAATTTATTAACATTCTCTAAGAAAGGTACTGTTAATAATCCAGCGGGTACTGAAACCATTAAAAGAACACCCAATAATTTATTGGGCACTGTACGAAGTATTTGAAATACGGGAAAGAAATACCATTCAGGTAATATCTCCAAAGGAGTTGCAACGGATCTGCCGGTTCGCTTTCAATCATTGATGCTTGTCTTCAGAACTGCTGCCT
>JADFUC010001542.1:0-2500 GCA_019722365.1 Lithospermum erythrorhizon | reverse complement strand
AAATACAGAAACAAAGAAATTCCACGATCGAGCTACCAAAATAGAATGAGCCATAAATCCGAGATTCGTTTTGTATTCAAAAGCTATACTTTTTGAGTTCGTTCTTATAAATCTAATTCATTAAAATTCCATCCAATAAAACGGAAGAATTATAAATCTCTAAAATAATAGATAGAAATACCGCAAATAGGGCCATTGCGACCCCCATCAATGGAGTCGTTCCCCACCCAGGAGCTACTTTACCATACTCTGAATTCAAGGGTTTTAATAAACCCCCTACATTAGTTCGTTTTGGACGAGATCTAGAACTGTTCTCAACAGTTTTTGTAGCCATAAATCCTATTGTATTCATTGAGATCTGTTGACTTTGTATACCATTCCGTTGTAAATAAACGATCTTATGATAGATTCATTGAGGTCTTGAAATTATATAATAATGGAAACAGCAACCCTAGTCGCCACTTTTATATTCAATACTTGTAAGTTTTACTGGCACGCCTTATATACCGCTTTTTGGGCAACCTTCTCAACAACTAAGAGATCCGTTCGAGAACATGGATTAGTTGAAGTACAAGCCTCCCAATATTGGGAGGCTTATTACTTCAATTGCAATAATGAAAAATCATTTCATCTTTTTAGTTGAAATTAGAAAGTGGTTCTCGAAAGATAGCGAAAAATGATTCCCTAGCGTCGAGACTAAGAGAAATGGCAAACCAATGCTTCCATAGATTCGATCGTGGTTTACAATTATAGCTTCCATACCTATTTTAATTTTTTTTTTTTTATGGGGATAGTCCCCGATAAAGAAAGAACAAGAAAGTAAAAAAAGCGGTGATTCACCTCAGTACTCCTAACCTTAATATCAAAAAATAGACCCAAAGGAATATTGTATCAGACTGCCTGTCTTCTTTGTAGTTGATTCCAAGTTTCTGGAATGCTCCAAATTCAACTTGAGCGTCCAAATCTGGTCAATACCAGCAAAACATCTCTGAACAAGGTTCTAGCACCATGCCAAATGTGTCCGGAAGAAGAAAAGAAGTAAATGAAGCATGTCCAAAAGTAAACCAACCCCTTGACTGTCTGAAAAACAATTCATCAGATTTCAAAGTAGCACGATCTAATTCAGTGGCTCAATTAATTGGAGCACGTCGAGCATATTTTTCACAGTAGCAGTGATCGCTATAACTGACTCCATTGAGTTCACCACCGTAGAATCTAACAGTTACACCCACTTGTTCAACACTTACTTCGACTCGGCCTCCTTCTAAAAGGAACATCGGCTTCCAATAATTCCATCGCCGTCTACCAAACGACCGGAAATGTTTCAGTAGCATACGGCGTAAAAAGTTCACGCCCTTGTCTCTTTAAAGATTTGACGTCTCAACCACCAACTGCTATTCCATCCCCGTTATCCGCTGAGCTGTGCTCTGAATAATCCTCCTTTGCAGGATTATTGCCAATGTAATCATAAAAGCTAATTTTTCAGGAATTTTAGACCAGGTTTCGATAAATTTTGATTTTCTGCTAGCCCGGCACTGACTCTCTTTCTGATATATCTCTCTTGCTGGAAGTACCCCCTGATCCCATTGATAACGGTGGACCAAACAATTAATGGGAGTTAAGTTAAGCGAGCCATACCATGGTTCCAGCAACAACAAAAGCTGCGAAAACAGCAGCGATACTACTGGAAAGGACGGTTTCATTATTTCCCATACGCAACCTCTTTTGTATAGATTGCTGTGGTGGGTGACGCCAAGGTGGAATAAACCCGCCAATATGCCCAACGTACCTGCTGCACATGATGAGTAGTTATTCCTCCTGGAACAAAAAAAGGATCAAAACCTTCCACGCCCCACGATGGATTTACAGGTTGGACTTTTCCGGTTAGTCCATAAGGATCGGACACCCATATTCCAGGACCGTACAAGCCTGTTACATGAAATGCACCAAAACCAAAGCAAGCCACCCCTGAAAGAAATAAATGAATCTAAATCTTGGGCAAATCCAAAGAAGGTTTCTCCTGTACGTTCATCGGTAAATATTTCGAGATCCCAATATACCCAATGCCAGATAGCTGCCAAAAGCATAAGCCGAAAAAACAATATGTGCTCCAGCCACCTTCGTAACTCCAAATACCTGGATTCGTTACAGTCCCTCCTGTGATACTCCAACCGCCCCACGAATTGGTTATTCCCAAACGAGTCATGAAGGGTATAACAAACATGCCCTGTCTCCACATTGGATCAAGAACAGGGTCAGAGGGATCAAAAACTGCTAATTCATACAGAGCCATCGAACCGGCCCAACCAGCAACCAGAGCTGTATGCATTATATGAATGAAAGCAAGCAACCTAATACCGGGATCATTCAATACAACGGTATGAACACGATACCAAGGTAAACCCATGGAAAATACCCCTTCTAAAAAAAAAATAGACACTACGCAACTTTATTGCATTGGAATATACAGCAATACGTAACTGAACGAAGTATTACTGAT
>JADFUC010001971.1:0-24122 GCA_019722365.1 Lithospermum erythrorhizon | reverse complement strand
TGCCATGCATTGCTATGAAATTTAGTGTCGCCGATTAGGCGTCGGTCGTATACCGACACCTGACCGACGGGAAACCCTCATGGCGTCGGTAGGGTGTCGGTATCGGGCGACACCTTTGCCCTGTTTTCAGTAGTGATATATACTGGAATCTTTCCGAAACGATATTATATGATAACTTACTAGAGTCCGCTCATAATATATGTATTAAATATAATATTCGGTTAATATTATTAATAATAGACAACACTAGATGAATAATACGATTATCAAACTTCTCGGGTTTGATTTTTAATTGTAAGAAACTCTTTAGGCAAATTTTTAATTGTTGGAACACCCTTATGACAAAATAGGCTAATGAGGGGAAGATTTCAACATTTGACTTTTGATGGCTTAATTAAGTTAGTTTTTTAACTAAATATAATGTAAAATGGTTACATTATAAATACTACTCTAACTTAATGTAAACTAATTTAAGGCTAATTTAATCTACATTTTACAGGTTAAGAAGTTAGAAAACCCCAAAGCAAAATACTCCATCTTCTCCCCAAGTATCTAGGCTAAACCCGCCCCTACCCCTAATTGGATTTTTTCTTTAATTCTTAGTTTATTGATTACACTATAAATCATTCTAATAAAACGACGAATGATTAGACGATCATGGTGTGGATTATTTGGAGTCAACCTGCTTTGGTTGAAGATGAAAGTCTCCTCTGAATTTCTGTTGCTAAAATCCAGAATATAACTCGTAAGATTCATTGGATCAGGTTTAATAATAAATTAGTTGTTATTATAATCTTTAAAACCCAATATAGGGTTAGGTGGGTGTATTGTTGAGTTTAATCTAGGATTAAACCTTCAAAAATTTCTAAAGAATTGTTTCATAAAGTTATGTTGTGCTAACAGTTGATATAGCTTGTGTGTTAGACATACAATATTCAATACATTTAACAACATTCATATTTTAGGCTAGTGTATTTTTCAGTATAAGAAGAACTTAGAGTTAGTTTAAGTTTTGTGGACTCAAATAATCATTTTCATCGAAGAGGATTTGGGTCAAATTACCTACCGTGGATCTCAATAGAAGGAACCTATTCTGAGAGGAGCTCAGGTTCATACATGTTTGTCTTGTTGGAACAAATGGGAGTATTTGAAAGACAGGAAGTGAGGTGTGATTCTTTGAATTAGCAAGAGGCTAGTTTGAACTACAACATAAAATATGTTATTAGGCAGGAATAGGGTTATTTGTGTAAGTCTTCTAGTGGTAACTGTCCTACAAGTGTTGAAGCATAGTTCATTCCACAACGTTAAGAACCACCTAGACGTATGTGTGAGTTCACTGAACTAGACAAACAATTGTGTGTGCCTTTATTGTCTTTATACATTAATTATTAACTATAGTATTGTACCTTGTGTCTTCAACAATTAGTATACTAATACGACCAACAGTATGTGTTAGCAGATTACAAAATTTCACATTCCAATGTAACTACTGATCTTGCTGAACATTTCTTCATTTTAGAATTAAGACATAAAAATGGTGGTCGGACCCAGACTAGAACCTTTAATACATTCTTGCACTTCGAATTTACTCGTAATCCATGTGATAAGTCTGTTTTCCTGAATCTAGTGAATTACAGAAATCAATAGTACTTTCTATTGCAAGACTCATTATTGAAATTGGACTTTCTATAATCTTCACAAACGGGTGGAAATGGTCTCTTTGGAATAGTTCGAGACAACTCGCCTTTACCCAGCCTGATAGCGGGGTGTGGAGTATTTGTGATTGTTGTATCCAGAGAGTTAAAGGCTTGATCATCCATCGTACATGAAAGCGCCGACCACGTGAGCACCGCATAATTCGACAATCGAAGTTAGTATTGGAATTTAGTAATGTAATGTGAATAGTAAAATAGTACTAATAAAGGACTATATTGTAAAGGTGAGTATTTATAGAGGAGATAGGGAGTCATGGTACAACCCTCGGCTCGATTGTATCACCTGTCATCATCCTGCTTGCTCTACCCATGGAAGAGGCCTTATCCAATCATCCAAGACCGGGCCTCGTATCGTGGGCCAAATCCAGAAATGTTATATATATCATTACCCTCCACTTAGGCTAACATCCGCGGGAATGCCTTTGGGGTCATTCCTCTATGGATGAGAACCGCGAATTGGATTCCTTCTTCATTAAGTAGCACACCATCGCTAGGATAAGGCCACATCGCTTACACGTGTCCTTACCTCGAGAAATGGGTACCTGCTCATTGGGACCAAGGCTCTATAAGAAGTACTTCTTTATGTTTAATTGTACTTTACTTCATTTTGCCCAAACCCTTTTCATCTTCAAACCTCTTCGAAGCCTTTCCACCATTGAATTGAACCTTAAACGTTCTTATACTTGGTAAATTTAGTCTTTTCTCTGTACTTTTAGCGAATATCTTGAATATTTTTTTTTTACACATATCTGTGAGTGTTTTTCAATTTGGTGTACTCAAGCCTTCCTCCCCAAATCTATTTTCACCATTTTCGAAGTCCCTCTCATTCGGTGAATTTCCTTCTTATTTGTAAATTCCTGGCTTGTATACGTTTGGTACATACCTTATTACCCTTTTCGTGAGTTTTCTTAAGGGTATTTGTATTCCTGAGTTTTTTTAAAGTGTTGGAGTTGAAGAACAGTTTTTCCCCCAAATTTGAATGTTCTTGGAGCCCTTTCACATTCTTGTCAAACCGTGCCAATATCTTCTTTGATTTTCAAATTTCATCTCTATTCTGTTTAATCCGCTATACCCTTGTATTATAGAGATGTTTAGAGGGCATTCTCAGGGAGCTTCAAAAGATGCTTATGCTCAAGCCGCCACATCTCCACCACATGACACAGTTCCATCCAAAAGGCCCAACTCGATGCTTCCGCTTAAGCAGCCGCATCTTGACTCCATGACACGGTTCCATCCAGAAGGCCCAACTCGCCCATTACGGTAATAGACCTTGAAACTCTTGCCTTCTTTAGATTATACACTTCTATTGGAGCCAAGATCACTTATGGGAGCTTGACTTTTTCCCAAGACCACGGCCCATTTTCTAATGTAGTGCTTCCTCGTGACGTTACCCAAGCCTTTGCGAGTCGGGTGAGTGCGGATGGGGGGTTAATTAGGGTGAAACGGATGTGTCTCTAGGCGGGAGTACCACACTAGAGCTCATATCCATCCTTCCACCTTCGGCCTCCACAACGGATTCCCAACATATCCGCCATACTCCCCTAACTTCCTAATCAATAGGGAGTTCGTAAGCCGATGAAGGCACTAAAAAACTTGGTGATATTCCTACTATAAAAAGAGATTCTTTACCGGTGTTATTTTCAGAGGAAGATCTTAGAAACTTTAGGCGATACTTTTCCATTCCCTCTTCTATAGAAATACATCTACCGGTGGAGGGAGACCAAGTTTCTGAACCTATAGTAGATCCCTCTTGTAGTGAGGGTGCCTTCGCTCCTGGCTGGACCGATATGTACATAGAGTCACTATCCTATGGGGTGCATTTTCCTTTCTCCCCTTTTGTAAATGATCTATTAATAGCGATTAACCGTGCCCCAGGGCAAGCTCGGCCCGTAGGGTGGTTGACCATTACCATTTTTATAGTAGGTTATAGAATAGCGAAAATAGAATTAACTCTACCCCTTTTCTTTAACATGCACAACACTTCACACTCGAGGCCCCTTACGTCCTTTAGTTCCGCCAAAGACTGCAAGATCTTTGTCAAGTGGAAACCGGATAAGGTTGCAGAGGGGCGCTGTCACAAGAAGTGGTGTTATGTACGGGGCGGAATGAGTGAAGAAACGCCCAAGGTTTGGACATCCTTGGCGAAAGCCAATCGTCCAAAATTCCCCAAGACCACCCTGGTGGTAAAAGCCAAAATCGTTATGCTGCAAGAGATTTTCACAAAATAATTTGAATATAAAGTATTATGCGAGGAGGCGGTGTTAATTCAAGCGGGTCTGATCCGCTCAAAGGAATTTGACTAATCTGTTGTGCCCCTTGTCACGTGGGATATATTCTCTTTACCTAAACGTATTTTAATATCCTCTTAATTTTTTACCCAACTTTTTTGTTTTTATAGATGAGGTGTTAGCTGCTGCCAATTCTTCCGTGGAACCCAAGCAAATTCCTTTTTCAATGATGTTTGGGAAGTGGGTTCCTCTCTTCAAGCGGGCCAAAGTAGTCAAGAAATCTTCCCAAGGGTCTGCTCCCTCGTTGGTTCCTTCCTCTTCTCCTCCTTTCTCCAAGCCAGTAATCACGGAAGCATCATCCTTTGTGTTGGGGAAAAGGTCTTCCCTGGCGGATACGCCCCCCAAAGCCTGTGTTTGCTAAGAGGAAGAAAACCATCTCCCACAAGCCTCCAAGGTAAAAAATCTTGGACCTGACTAGGGATCCTCCCTTTCCGTGGCTCCAGGGAAAGATGCACCTGAGGAGGTACCCTTGGTTGACCTTCCAGAAGGGGCCCTCATCGTTCCCAGAAGAAGAATCTGATTCTGCCCTAAAGGCTAAAGCGGGTTAGTCTGCTAATTACCTAGATTTACTATACACCCTCCCTGGCGGATTCCATGTTACCAAGGATTCCCATCTATGGAAAAATTCATATGCTTCCGTGCAATGTGTCCCTTGTTTTTGGAGCAGATTGGGAAGGACTTCGAATATTTCCGCGATCCTGTAGAGATTCATGGCTCTATCATGAAACATCTGATTAAGGTACCTCTTTTCACTTTTCTCTCTCACCTCTTTTGCAACTTTTATATTCTCACTTCCACTTGTTTGAATTTGTAGGCCATGAATACGAGTTATGTTTTAGCTCACAAAGTAGACCGTCATGATGACCCTTGTGATGGGAGTCGCGAAAAGGAGAGATCTTTGCAACTCAAAGTCAAGGAGTTTGAGGAGGAGGAGAATGAAAGTCTTAAGCGTGCATCCGCTAATATCTATAAAGAGAAAAAAGAAGTGACTGCCCAAACCCTGGATGAGATCCACAAGCATGATGCCTTGAAAGCCCGATTCACCAAGCTGGAAGGTGAAAATTTCAAATTGTCTAATAAATTGGCAAGACTTCAACTTTAATGTACCCAAAAGACAATCGGGCTAATGAAGCCGAGAAAATGGCCAAGGAAGCTTTGGAAACCGCAGACGCAACTCTTTCTCAGTGAATTCAAGAGGCAATAAAGGTCTATCAAAGATCCGTTGACTATCAACTGGCAGCTGGAAAGGATGCGGCTTATTGCTTGTTCTGTTTTGCCAAGACCTACAAAGATGTTAATCCTTCAATTGTGGCAAACTATGCGGATTTTATCTAGGGATATTCTGAAGACTGGTCCACTTCCCTTTCTGTTTATGCCCCTCTCTCTCCTGAGGAAGAAGAAGCTGAGGAGGAAGCATCTCTTCCTACAGCGGAAGACGATCATCTGTGAATTTGTCTTTAGTTACTACATTTTCAGACTTCCCTATGTAACTTTTGAAACAATTACTTGGGTTATTTTGTTTATTATTAGCGTATTGTATCACAAGTGCTTTTTCTTTCTCGCATTCGTTTGTGTCCTTATATATACCTGCCCCTTGTGCCAATTGGCTTTATTTGAATTTCATGCATCTTTTTTGATGAATGATTAATCACCTTTTAACTTAATCTCTTATTCACAGACCTAGCGGCTTTAAACTCACTGGTAATACTCTCTTATAAAGAGACCTAAAGGTTTTTAACTAGTTGGTAATGTGCACAAGGCTTGTTTCCAATTTACACCCACTTGTTAAGCGGGTGTATTTTGGGAATTTATTTTGCGACGAATGAGTGATCAATTAGTTTTAGTCGAGGATTTGATTTAGTTGTTTTTATGGGGTTTGCATGCCAGCTAATTGATGTAGCCTTTCCTAATAATTAACTATAATATATAATTAGAATTATAATCATTAAAAGTCCGCTTTATTAACGATCCTCTCTTTATAAAGAGAGGTTCCTTTATGGGCGGTAATATCTCCCCGTGATTGGCGTGTTCATACGCGATGACCTATCTTCGCTTTATAATGGCAGGTCCACTCATCTTGCTTCGATCTTCTAGACGACTTGTCGAGAATAATCGCAGAACACTAGTCCAAATTGTTGAAATTGATGGTTTTTGACTCGATTGTATGAGTGTGACATGATGTGCTTCTATTTAAGAATTTGTATACCATCCCTTAAGTCATCTCAAGGAAGTCAGATACTCCCCGCCGGCGGTCATTTCTTTCGTCAAACCCCCAATTGTCGTAAGTCAGTAGACCCACTTCCGAGTAATACAACTTCGCCCATATACTAGGTTGAAAGGAGCTTCACCTGTAGCTTGATTTGGAGGATGGAGCTACTATAATAATACTGTAACTCAATCCGCCTTCCGTTTTTCCTAGCCTGGGATATTCTTTCTTTATTCCTTTGAAAATGATGCTGTTCATACTCACTGGACATTCGACAGGGTAGTATATCAGTTTCTAACCTATGCTCTTTCCAAAATTCTCACAGAAATTGGCTAACAATCTGCCCTCAAACTAGTGGACCATTATTTGGAGAAAAGATCTGGGACGCGAACCGAGTATATTTACAGAGCCACATTTTCCCTTTAGTTTTCGAGGCACAACCTCTACCCACTTACTAAAATAATCCACGCTACAAGAAGAATCTCCAGCCCTTTCGCATTTGGCAATTTTCCTACTAAATCAATTTCGCACATCATGTAAAGGAATTTGGCTTTACTATCGGGTCGTACGTAGCTGGCACAGTGGCGATTCCCCCATCCGGTTGGTAGGAATCACACATTTTCACACATATGTGTTGTGCCCTAACCAATGTTGGCCAACACAACCAACACAACATTCGTGATCCACGCAAGAAATTTCAATCATGATCGCCGCGCTCTCTGTGCCAGTGTTCCATTTTCCTTTGACGGCCAAGTTCTTTCATCATTAAAAAGTTGTTTTTGCTTTACCGGCGGTGTTTGGATCAACATAATTTTAGGAAAAAGACTGATCTATCCTGCATATATCCTTCGGCCCCCACGCAGTTAAATCCTCGAACTCTCTTACCAAGGCTATCAACCTGTTTATGTTCCTCAGTTCTAACTAGCTAACCGGGAAGGTTTTCTCCTTGTTCTCTTGCCTAAAAGGGACAATTAAAACTCTTCATTTGGCATACCTTTCTTCTTCTTGCTTTTGCTTTCTTTGTCGAAGTTATCTCATCCTCCTCACTTTCACCGTATTTATCCATACGACCCCCCTACCCGCTTTTATCTCACTCATCGTCCTTTATTTAGCGGGAGTACGGATAAACCGCAAGATATCCACACTTTTTATCGCCACACATTTCACCTATGATACTTCCGGAGTAGGAACTTCATTTCGATGAATAGCGGTACTCAAAGCACACAAAGCCGGGTTAGTACGGGTCGCCCAATCATACCGTCAGAGGGAAGAATCCGCACATCCACAACCGTGAATCGTGGCCCCCGATGGTCGATACCTTCGCATCTTTCTCCTACCGTAAAATTCAACGCGACCACTCCCCATAGACCGGACGGAATGGCATGTAAACTCTATATTAATCTATTTGGAGCGGTTATAGCAAGCTACGAGTGAAATTAACTTGTCAAAGGTGCTGCGAGGTAATACCCGGAACTTCCCGTGTTTACCAATATTCACTAAACCGCAGTTAGCGACATAAAACGCCATAACCACAAAGCATCATCTGCTAATTTATTCCCTTAACTCTTTATCGAAACTTATTATCTCGCTTTTCTCAATTCCGCCATATGATCGATGGAATACACTTGTCTACTTGTTAATAGCTTTTCCTAGAGTTACGCGAACGCCTCCCCCTTGCTACTCGCACGGTGTCTATACGGCCCAACATTTCAGCTTTCATGTTCGTGTTTAATCTTTGGACGACATTCGAGGAGGCTCTCAGCGGTTTTGACGTCAAAGCGCCCGATGAGTTCCCTTTTCCGTAAACTCTTTTTAAGTATCAGGGTTTGATTAATTTTCTCAATCGATTTGAGGATTCGATACTCATTTGTGTCATGCCTATTATTATGATATTCCTCGCAGAATGTTCTTATCTTCGCCGGGTGCACTTCTCGCACGTTTGGGTAACAAATTCTTTATCTTCTAACCGAGGAATACGCCCCGCTATGCATACCCTTAAACATGCTAGCTTTTCAGTAGTCACCGCTGCGACAACGTAACTAATTCATTTTGGAGGTATAAAGCTCGCATGGTCGCTTTTAGACCCTTTCCCCATGTCCTCTTCCTCGAATCCTTTCCCAAACGAGTTGCTTTCTTGGGGACTTTGATCGCGGCCTTTTGCGAATTATATCTCGCAAGTCCTTGTTTTCGCATTCCTTGTTCTTCCGCTCCTCCAACTCGACATATTGTCTAATTCTCGCTGTCAGCCGTCTTTTAATAAATGGGTTTCTACAAGCACTTTTTTCAACTTGTCATATGTCAAACCGCGATAGAATATCATGTACGCTATCTTGTTGTTAACTTCCGGAATGGTTAGGATAATGTCATTGTATCAATTATGATAGCTCCTGAGGGATTCATTAGGCCCTTGTTCAATATCCACGAAGCGCCGCTTCATCCCGATGTCCTCAGACATGTGATCCCAACCCTAGTTATGCGTGCCATTCGTGGTACGTTGATATGTGTTAATGGATTTCATCGACGGGGTCATATACCACCGAAGCTTTTATCCGCTAAACTGCTAGAAAAAATGTTTCGCATATATGTTTGATTATTTCCTGTGATAGTTGTTTTAGCTTAGAAATCCTTGCAAATGTTTAATGAGGTCACCGGATCCATTGACTGATAAATTAAGGCAAAGATAAAAGTTCTTTCTCCGAACGGGTTATTCTATCAGGAATGCTTAGTCATTTTTAGTGTTTAAATTATGTCTAGACATATTTGTTTTAGGTGTATTTGTTGTTTCAATCCCTCGCATGCGCTACACGATAAATATATTTTTCTCTGAATCTGTGAGGCTTTACAAAATCAATAGGACTCTCTCCACTACAAGACTTTTTTAAAGTAGATAGGATTTTCTTTACGATCTTCGCCAAACGGGTGGAAATTGCCTTTGCAATAGTTCCGGGAGACAATCGCCGCGACCGGACCGACGCGGTGTACGGGTGTTTCGTGTTCACCGCATCTTCGAAGCCGGGCGACTTGATCCGCCGCCGTACTCGAAGCGCAATCGCGGGCGCATCACGCCACACTGGCCGATCAAGTTAGTATTGAAATGTAGTGAATGTACTGTAAATAGTAAAATATTAGTACTTAAAAAATACTATACTAAATGAATGGAGTATTTATAGGAGAGAGTAAAGTGGTCGCTGAAGGACCCCGGGATGTGTCGCTATCAGGTACTAGTCCTTATTCAGGGTTTCCCTTTTCAGACACGAACTTACCTATTTCTCTCAAGTTGGGGTTTTGAACTTGGCCGATCCGAAATACTCCTTTATCCCATTTTCAATGGATGCTTACTTTTCACAAAAGCTTTTTAGAAAATTCAAATTTTATCTCAAAAATTACTTTTTTCTCCAATTTTTAAACTAAACAAGAACCGATTGAGATTACCAAACAAGAAAATAACACTTAAAATTTTGAATGAAGGGGAGTACTATAAACAATTTATTAAGTCCATTACCTGCTCTCTAACCTCGACTAAAATGTCTTGGGAAGAAGATCTATTTGATTTATAAATAAGCTTAACATGGACAAGACCAAAATACAGATACTGTGACTTTATCCTAAATAATAAATTTATTAAAACATATATATATATATATCAAATTTATTAAACATATATCTTAGAAAGTGTTTGGTCTTGTAAATAGCTTCTATTTACAAAAGATTACGCTTAATTCAAAGTGTTGTATTTGTGTAAATAGAAGCTTAATATATATTTGGAAGCTACCAAAGTAAGCTTGGTGAAACTTTATATATTCACAAAACTTTACAGTTAATTCAAAAAGTGTTGTATTTGTGTAAATAGAAGCTTAATATATATTTGGAAGCTACCAATCTTATATATGGGTTTGTACTTTGTAGTATTGTTTTGTGGATCGGATAATAAAGAATCGCGGGGTCGGTTGAAAAAATCAGCCAAATCAATTCGATAATAAATCGGTCAGTGCGATGCTCATTTTGGTGAGGCCAAATGGACCGGACCCGAAAGATCCGGTAATTATCGATAGGGGAGGTATAAAGAAATCCTTGTAACCACTATGGTTCAGCACCACCGCTCCCTCTCCTTTATGTTCTCTGCGGACTAATGGTGGAGCTACTACTGCGCTAGGCTACTGCAAATACTCGTGTATGGTAATTCGGTTAATTCCAAACTTGAGAATAGACGATGATGATGTAACTTGAGTCTCTCCCTCCCCCTCCTCCTCTTCTTCTTCATCTTTTTTTTAATAATTATTTGTCTTTGTTGATTTCGATTCTTATGGAATTTGATTGCAATTTAATCTGACGATCTAAGCTTCAATTGTTGAATTCAATTCATTTTTTATATGTTCATTTCAAAATCGATTTGTATTTTTGGGAATTTTAGTTTTAGAGGATTCAATTGGGGTTTGATTTGTATTTTGGGGGTTTCAAATTTGGGAATTTTAGTTAGAGATTTGATTTTGGTGATTTTTCATTTTGGGGGTTCAATTAGGTTTTGGTTTTCGGGCGGATCAGTACCAGGAGGAAAATTAGGAGTTCAGGTCCGGATCCGGTCCACGAAAGATTAGGTCCGGTCCTTTTAGGAGAACGGTACCCTACCGGAGTAGTCACGTAATTATCTTTGAAATCGGTCAGATACTTGACATGGGTGTGTATGGATCGGGTTGGTCGGGTCCGGGAAAAATCGGAACCCAATAAATCCCGTTTTAAGGAAATTAACCAAAACATATTGAATCAATATTTTCAGTCTCGGCTGCGAGCGAGAAAAGAAACTAACAAAAGTTTTGCATAATTAACTGGAATGAGAATCCTGATCAGTATCCTAACGCCGTCGAACGGATCTAGATAGGTCATAAGGTATTCACATGAATATCTTACATTTAAAAAAATATCTCAAATGGTTAAGATTTTGACTAATTTATAGAAGATCTCTAGTTCAAAACTTGCCCCCACCTTTTTTTTCCTTTTGTTTTCTTCTATTCTATACAAAATGAATACCCATATTAAATTTTATATTTTAAATGATAAAATGAATCATATATTAAATCTCGGGTCGATCACGAACACACCCCGTCTGATAGAATTAGAAGTCATAAAATATTTGGTGGAATATGTGAGCTACGTGGCCATAGTCATGAGTTGGTCACTCATCTGCGGCAGCTTTTAACCGTCGAGGCTGCGTAAGAACTGCTTTAATATGATTACTGGTGGCGTGGTTCTGACCAATTACGTTAGGCCGAGGTCATAATCGTATCGATGCAGTTGGTCCAGAACATCAGGACCGTGACGGACTAGCTAACTTATCGGTTCGGACCGGACAGTGTCATGCTCAGTTTTTTTGGACCCGGAACGGTCCAGAACCTTACAGTGGATACCGTATCCCTAGTTTCGAATGGTTCAGTGGAGTCGAGATCAAAAAATGCAAAAACCAAAATGAAGATAAAGGCAAATGGAAAAATCCATATAACCGGTTCTCGAGTTAGAGGTCCGGTTCTTACAGGTTTAGGTTGGAATTTAGAGCCGGAGCCAGGACCCGTTAATAGGCGGAGTTAATGGGCCGGATATGCAGTCGGGATCTCGGACCCAGTTCCGATAATCGGCCCGGTAACAACCACTCATTATTAGCAGTCTTGGCTTGACCTTGTACATAACCTTAGTCTTTCCCAAAGTCCAAAATTATTTTAAAGGTGGCGACTTGGTGGAGTTAGTGAGCATTGTGAAGGTCATGAGTTCGATTATAAGCTACCGACGTTTTAGCAGTCGTCGTGTCATGCAGTGCGGCTTTGGTATGGTTCTTGGTGGAGCAGTTTTGCGGGGCTATATTATCGGCCCAGGAGGTTTCTCGATGCGCGTTGAGGAGGCAGCGACTATAGGTCCCCGTTAAAAAAATATTTCCTGAGATTTCATTCATGACTCATTGACTAATCATAAAAAGGAAAAATTCAAGTCTACAACCTATTAACACATCCCCTCATCTTGGTCGCAATCCTCACAAAAGAAAGAAGACCTTACCAAAACATACATAAATAAAAATTCAAAGGCAAAAATAGCTAAGGCATTATCATAAATATTCCGTCACACGAAATGAGAAGCTCCTTACTCCTGAATAAGTTATTTAGAATCTCTAGTTATGATATGTCTCAACGAGGTCGTTGAGAATTTAAGTAAGGAAATTGTAGTACTAACTTTGAAAAGAGTGTTGTGATCACGATTAAGATTTCGTTGATGCTAACATATCGTTAATGGGCATTTTATTTTCGAAAAATGCGTCGTAAAATTGAAAGTTAAGCGTCTTGGCTGAAGCGATTACATGGTGAAACCCAACAGAAGGTCTCTGAGTGAGCATATGAATGAGAATAAATCGTACTAAAAAGATGTTTGATAATTGTATCGAGTTAAATGAATCTAACGATATATCGTCCAGAGTTGAACGGATATGGGGAAACCGTCATGCTTAAAAGGGGGTTCTCTGTTCGTCTCTAAACCAAAAGATAAGATCGAATTTGATTTGAAACTACAATTTCCTTTTCATCATATTACCTAGCTCCACTATCCCAACCATGTTTCTCCTAAACCCCTTCATGTGTAATAATCTTACACAATGCATGATTCATCTTCATATCTCATTTCCCTTAATTGCACCATTTCTACTTCTACTCTTGCTTCTTCTTGCATACATTATTTTAAATCCTAAAACACGTTCCAAGAAAGTGTTCTTGCTAGATTTTGCATGTTTCAAACCCCCACAAAATCTCATCCGAAGTAAGAAACAAGCATTAGACAGAGCTTCACTTAGTGGGATTTGGCCAGAAGAGGTAATCAAATTCTGGAAAGTGGTACTTGAAAGATCAGGGGTAGGTGACTCAACGTATCTCCCCAAGGCCTTTTAGTGGATCCACCAAATCCAAGCCTGGAAGAAGCTAGAGGAGAAGCTGAAATGGTGATCTTTGGAGCCATAGACAATTTACTAGCTAAAACTGGAGTAGAAGTAAGAGATATTGGGATACTCATTGTCAATTGCTCAATTTTCAATCCAGTGCCTTCTCTTACTAGCATGATAGTGAATCATTACAAGCTCAAACATGATGTTGCTAGCTATAGTCTAGGTGGGATGGGATGCACTGCTAGCCTTTGGGCTATTGGCATGGCTAACCAACTTCTTCAGGTACTCAAATTCTTGAATAATGCATGTTGGTACATCATAATTTGCGTCCGATTATTATATGATCCATGCATCTCAAATTTTCAATCCAATTTCTTTAAATAAGTAACATATTGATGGAGCTGAATTATTCATCATGTGCATTGTTTGGGAAAAAAATACAAAATGGGTGATCTTCAAGTGATGAGCTGAGAAAAATGGTGGATGAATGGGTATGATTTATTGGGGTACCATGAATTAGTCAGACCATCTTCCATTTATGATTTATTGGGAGTACCATGAAAATGGTAGATGAATGGTGGATGAAGTATTTATTATTTTTAAAATAATCGCCAAAATGTAATATATATGTATTTTTACATTTTCTTTCTTCACCTTATAGTAGAGGATTCAGTGTTAATTTTTTTTTTTAAAGTTAAGGTGTCAAAAGCACATTTAAAATGATTTCAGTAGTTAGTCTTTGTATGAAATTCACCAAGCTTTCTTTTTAATGATCTTTAATGAGGATTATGAAAAGTACTCTATTTGCAACTTCCGAACTAATCATTGTGGAGCTTAATTAATATGTATATGCAGGTGCACCATAACACCTATGCTTTAGTGGTGAGTACAGAAAATATATCCCAGAACTGCTACTTAGGAAGTGATCGCTCAAAGATTCTCATCAATTGCCTGTTTCGTGTTGGGGGAGCTGCAATGTTGCTCTCAAATCGCCCCGTGGATAGGAAATTTTCAAAATACCAACTCATCCATACTGTGACTACTCACAATGCAAGTTCAGATACATCATACAATTGCATTGTTCAAGAAGAAGATAAACAAGGATTTATTGGTGTAACAATAACAAAAGATTTGTTGGTCTCAGCCAAAAATGCAATATCTTCCAATTTGATCACATTAGGCCCTTTAATCCTCCCCTTTTCTGAAAAGGTCCTGTTTATATTAAATATCATGAAGAGGAAAATAGGCAGGGGAAAGTCTAAAAAATATGTCCCAAAATTCAATGTCGCTGTTGATCACTTCTTCCCACACGTAGGGGGCAGGCCGGTGCTTGATGAGCTCCAAAAAGTATTGGGATTTAGAGATGAGGAAATGGAGGCTCCAAGAATGACATTGCTTAGGTTTGGGAACATTTCTAGTAGTACAGTGTGGTATGAAATTGCATATTCAGAGGCTAAAGGTAGGATAAAAAAAGGCGATCGCTTATGGCAGATGGCATTTGGCTCTGGATTCAAATGTTGCAGTATGGTTTGGAAGGCTACAAGGGCAATTGAAGCTTATGAGAAGAGTAATCCATGGAGTGAGGAGATTGATAAATTCCCTCTCCTGATGGATAGCTCTGGTCAATTTCCATACCTTTTTGAAGGTTGAACAATCAAAGCAAGTTCGCTTATGTTTTCTTTCTAATAATAGTAATAAATTTCATTAATCCAACAACACATCGGTTGGAAGTGCATCTTTTACTAATTATTTGAATGTAATACTACTACCATGATGTATGAAGTAGAAATTTATGTCCCAACTAGTTGATTTTATAATAATTTGTATAGTTTTCAATAAATTATTCTAATATTGCAGTTATCTCCATTTTATTATTTTGTGTAAATTAAACTTGCAACTCAGAGTCATGTTATACTACTCGGCTCATCTACCGCAACTATATTCTAAAAGTATACTATCATTATTACCTTGTTTTGTATTAAAAAACGTTACTATACATATATATAACTCTATAGTTGTGTATGTCATAAGAAAGACTACACAAATGTATTTTTTTTTAATATAACTAAATTTTTCTTAGCTTCATAACCGAAATTTCTGAAATTACCATTTACCACTGCATAAATGCATATATAGATTGTCCTTTAATAATATAATTCCTGTTTCCGAATCTGGCCATTGAGAGCAAGTTGGAATATGATTTGAACATATACATCAGTATATTTATTGACAATCTCAAAATAGTAAATGAGGATACCAACGACTCTTGAATGATGTCCCCATTTATTATTACCTCTGCAATTTGGTCTCGTAGTTAATGGATCGGATAAGGTGACGATAATGTCAGAGTAATTTTCATTATTAAAGAACGAAAATATTATTATTGACCTATCCTTCTAACTTTATGTTTCTTTTAATTAGCTAAATTTAATTGCATATTTAAATGATTTCATTATACGTACACTCAAAAACAAATCAACATAATTTAATATTGTTTCTTTTTATATGCAGATTTTGTTTCCACCGTTTTCCATGTAAGAAAAATATGATTCTGTACTAATATTTCTATATACAACTCAACAATTAACTTATTTGCAATAATTGAAAAAAAAAAGTTTACTTGTACATCATTTTATAAGCTTTAATAATTAAACAACCTACTTTTCTTAAGTTCTAAGCAATACTTATAATTAAATTCGGTGGAATTTAACTAAATTTATAACCCTTAAATTAAAAAAATCCTTAAATATATTTTAATTGACTCTTTTACTTTTTCAATGGAAATTTGTTGGCCATAAATTATTTGTTTATTCCTTGTTCTAATGAATATAAATTTTATTTTTAGACTTATTTAAAAAATATTTTTATAATTTCCTTTTCTTTTAAAATTTCATGGTATAATGAAAATGTTATTCATGGATAAATAAAAATATAAAAATATTAATTTAATTGAATTACATTTGTAAAATAAATATTGAACAAACTAAAAATAAAAGCGGAAGATTGTATATGAAAAGGAGCTTAATGGATATTATGTCCCTATGTTAGTTGGTGATTGTTGCTCTGGATTAGTGAAGTCGCTGCGGCAATATCGTAGCCATCGGATAAATATTATTTTTTTAATATTAAGCATGTTCGATATCGTCTTTCCAAGAGACTACTCCTTGGATTTTTAGTTTTCGTTTTAGTCGTTTGCATGGAATTAAGAGAAAAAAGAAAAAGTAATTCAAGTGCGTGAAAATGTAGAATGACAATCAATTAAAACAATATCATTAGTTGGTTGTTAATTTAAAGAGAAAAAGTAGTGAAAAAATACATTAAAAATGTAAAACTGCTATTCATTTTGTTAAAACTACAACTATTTTCAAACAAATATCTTTGGATAAAGCGACAACTAAAAAAAAAGCAGAGGTTGTATATCTAAGCAAGAGTTAGTAACGTTATGATAACAAGTCGTATTTGATTGACCTAGAGTGGGTAACCTCTGATTAATAATAGATAAAAAATATAGAAAAGCAGCTCTAGTACTTACATGATATATAAGAAATGTAGGCATTGTAATGAGCCATTTTACGGGAATAATTCAGTTAAGGGATCAATGGATCTGTCCTTGATAAGGCTAAATTTTATTTGCCCTCGCTCAAACTGTTTTGAGAATAATTCAATTAAGAACTTCAAACTTTTGAATAGGTTAAGTACATGATCAATTTTTTTGTCACACTTGCGATAAGTCGTTCACTTCTGGTATTAAATTTGATCGAAAACTAATAAAAACAATAGAGTATTGTAAATTGTATTGAATAATTTGATGAAATATATGGGTAAAGCCAGCTTTCAATTTTATTAGTCTGATATGAAATTCTTATATAAATAATACTAACGATTATAGCTCCATATTTGTCAAGAAGAATGGATCTCTGGGTTGTATTGATTATAAGCAGTTGAATCAAGTAACAACTAAGAATCGATATCCGTGGCCTAGGATTGAGGTGGTTTAATCCCGATTGAGGATGCGCGCTTTGCTTTAGTTTTAAGTCTCAATTTTTTGTTGATATGTAATAACCTTAATCTGAATAAATCTTTGATTATGTTTTCTTAGCTACCGTCTTTAATACAACTCTCCATCGATACTATGGATGTTGTCATTGTTTCCTTGAGTAAACGCTTTCCTTGCGCTTTAGTAAGCGATTTGATTAAAATATACTATGCCGGTGTGAGATTAAGGTTACTAATTATTAAAAAAATTTGAGTTGATTCGTTGTTTGATTGAAGCAAAAGTTAGTTTTGGAAGTAATTTTCTAATTCATTTGTCGTCCCACGTGCTTGGTTGGCTTAGGCAAGGCTATGTGTAAAAAGCGAAGAGCTAAAAAGAATGGGTGTTTGCCATAAATGCGCTAGATGGACTTGTAACAATCAATGTAGGAATAGGATTTGCATCCATAAATCGATATGATAAAGCTAGATTTCATTAAGAATGAATGAGTAAAGAGTCTTTGGATGATATCCAATTAACTCTTGGGCATTCTTGTGGAATAGTACAACAAAATATTATCGATTTATGGGACAAATTTAAAAAAGAATATGCGCTTAGTCTAGGGAATCGAGCTTTAAAGAATATGTTTGCCAATTTTTTAAAAATTGGATAGAAATCACGTCCCGACTCGTAGAAGGCATTTAAGACATTTACGGACATAAAACCGGAAGGAAGATGTGAAATGTGATCCTATTCTTGTCTAATAGGACTTACAACTTCTTAAATTTACTTTGAGTTTCTCGATTTTCTTTTGTATATAATCTTCGTTTCATTCTCATGACTCACAACATTCTCATTTTTTTTGAAAGGTCTAAATATGGCGACATAAATGCTACTCAAAAATGACTTTCATTTGTGTATTAGGTGGGTAGAGACTTGGCACTACTAATGAATTTTCAGTAGCAAATCGACTTAGTCTGCTTGCGCACCGAAAAATCAATCTAGTATATGAAGTTAGTACAACTTGGTTTTGATAGGTAATATTTGTTTGATGGCATCCTTTGGAGGTGTAAAAGTACAGAAATTTTCTCCAGGCCTATTAAAGAGATTTATTGGTAACACAATTGGTCAAAAATAAAATATCATCTATCTTTGGAGAGGTTGCCAAAATTATTGGGTGATGATCCATTCATAGTTCTTCAGGATGGAATTAGGACTACGGAGAATTTTTGGATATTGTTTCTTGGCTAGCTTTAAGATTCATTTAAAACCTATTAGTTATTGAACATAAATGGCTATTATGATGAGCTATTAACGTTTTTAGATCATGCGGTCACGATAAGGTTTCGTAGCGAGCCAGCATGTCAACTTTTCATCGATTCTAATCGGAACAATTAATTTAGAGACTTGCCTTCGTTTACATATAATAGTTCTTCTTAGATGGGTGGTTTTAGAACAAACAAAAGGAAGGTTGATTTGGATCTGACTCTTACATTTCACAATCATCCTTGAATATACATGTTTGTCCATTTGTTTGTGTGTGTATTTCAGTTGTGTCATTCAATTATCCTTGGACAGGACGATATGTTTTAATTTTACAACATCAACTTTTAATTATTGAGGACAATGTATTTTTTTTTTTAGGTTAGGGAGAATTAGTTGAATATCTCTTAAAAATTATTAGCTTTCCTTATGAAGATGGCGGAGTAAGAGGTATATGACCCTTGAAAGCAGCGTCAAAAATACAAACATTTGAAGCTTACATGAACTCTCATAGCTTAAATGTGAAATTAAATAAACTTGACACATATCGGCGGCTGTTAGGAATCTAGTATGAATTTAATGTGATGCGCGATTCATACATCCGAATTCTCAAAATAATGTAAATTAATCTAAACATAAAATATGAATGTATGAATACGAGAATTAACTGCATTCTGACGGAAGCGGATTGAACCCGATTCAGCATTTCATTGAAAGCCCTGAAGATCTCTCGATCTTTGTTCAACAGGCAGGATGTCATACAGATTCTTGTGAGATCGGCCAGAAACTGAGCTTACTAGATTTGTGATGAAATGTAGTTAGAGGTAAATCTTGAATTCTCTAGAGAGGAGGGACTATCTCTTTTGAGAAAGGGTGGAGGTTTTTGTGATTCTTATGTCATGAAAACCTAATCCCCTCTTTAAATACCAAGTCGAAATTCACTAAGTTAAGCAACTCGTTAAGAAATCGAGTTTAACTTGTTAACTTAATTGGAGCCGTTATGAACTACAATTAAAATAATAATGAGTTACTAGTGAGTTGTTCTCTTTATTTAGCAACAATCCCGATTAAAATCTTGCTTGAGTCATTTATCGAATAAACATCAGTTATTCATCGATCTGATAGCAATTGATTAAACTTGCAAGTTTAACCAATTGATGTTAAATTGACATATATATTTGACAAATATATAAATATTGAGAAATACATTTCTCGATACTCGAAGTCGTTTAATTTACGTTCATGAAATATTATTCGAATATACGTTGTGTGTGCTTTGACCTTACGAAACCTAGGATAATAGTAAAGTTGTATAATAATAATAATTATTAAATTCTTGTGTTATAGCGATTAATAGTAAGATACAGAAATGGCCATGTACATAAATTATCATGAGAACCCTTGTAGTAATATACCGTTACTAAGGTGAACGCTAAGTTTCGATGTCGCGTTTAACCACCCGGTAAATGAATTGATACACAATTGTCGCGTGAGAGGTACAATGAGGATGATTCTCATTGATTTCGACACTCGAGCATGGCAGATTGCTTTCTGATTCCTTTATCAATGCGATCTCTGAGTAGTAGAACAACCGTAAATTATTAATCATGAAACACGACTCTTTACTCGGTATGAATTGGATAAGCATTTATGGTCCCGTAAACCAATAAATTACCCGACTGTGTGAGAGCTTGAGATCTTTCCTTGTATATCGAGGACGGATAAATCCTCCCGATATATCAACGTCTATCGTTATGCTCATTTGTGTGATGACGTATCGTTATGATCCCGGCTTAAGGTGGCGTTGGGTCATAGTCAAAGTCTGAGCTTATATAACCGCAGGATAGTTATATGTCGTAAGGTCTAAGAATTGTCGAACCTAAAATTCTAAACAAATATCATAGGACCTGAATATCTGAAATCTTACATGAATTCGTTTAAATTAAATGCAGTTTCCCAGTCGCGGTAGCGGCCCATGATATTGATCTAGTCCTGCGGGCTGCGTGATCAATCTTGATCATAATCAAAACACCATGTTGGTCGTATAATGCTTGTAGCCTGACTTCTCGGCCTTCGACGAGGCCTTTGGCTATCTTTTTTATGTTTCACAAGCGAAGAGGTATAATCGACAATTCGTGTTACTCTGCAGAAAGCGTAGACTAACCAGTTTTAACTTTTCCTTAAATCGAGGGATACAATGCATGTATATTATATGTAAATATAAACATATAGGCCTTGATAAACAAATATACTCATTTATAAGAAGCAATATTCGGATATTTGTTCACGTAACCTGATAGATACCATATTTCTCTTAACTATGTGGCTGCTGACGTCATCCCCAAGATTTGTGTTATTTGCATGCTCATCATGCTTTTCCTGACTTAGTGGTTTGGTAAAGGGGTCGGCAGATTGGCCTCTGTTACTACTTTACATACTTTGATATCACCTTTATTAAGCATATATCTAATTAGGTGATACTTTACGAATGCGATGCTTGGATTTGTGATGCTTTCGGGGTTGCTTTAGCTTGAGCTATCGCGATGTTAATCTGAAATGCTTCAGCGGTCCCACCGATGCTAGATGCTACGCGAAGCTCGATCACGAATTTTTTAATCGACATGCTTCTTTGGCGGCCGAACATTGCGATGTCTTCAGTCGGTGGTAGAATCGGCCTTGAGTACTCACCTTGGAGACTTCACTCAAGATCTTGCTCGCACATTGAGACAAAACACATACCCGGAGGCGGGAGCGATGAGTCTGTCGGTTTAGCGCATCGGTGTACCCGGTATTTACTAATGCATCGCGTATACCAAGAAGCGTCTTTAGTTGTACCGGATACTTGAGATGCGACGACACGATCTAGTGGTTACTCACGGATTAGCTTGGTATCCTCTTGGTTATACTCGGTCGTAAAGACACGTGGTCTAATTAGTAACATGGCGTCAATGATGGATCACATGGGCGGCGTAGGTAAATCCTTCATTTTGTTAAATGCCATTTAGTAATTAGGTTCTTATTAACAACTTGAGTTGAACTCCCAATGTCTCATGGGGAGATTACCACTTCTTGGAATTACTCATTGAACCTTTCACGGTACCTTATTCACATGGAGTATCACGACAAAGTCAAATTAATATACAGCCCGATCTCGATGGATCTTTTATTCAGTATATATTGTCGCTTGTACATGTCGCCGTTGAAATATTTGACGATCGCAGTAGGTTGATAACTCTCATTGTTTCCAATGATAAGTATGTAAATCCGACATACAAGACTATGAATGATACGTAACTCCCACTTACGCTTCTTGTATACCTGAACTTCTTAGCCGTTCTTGATAGAAACCAAAAATCTTTAGTGATTCGTCAAGCGTAGATTCAATAGCGGGATACTGCTTAAGACCATAAATGGACCTTTGCGGCTTACGCTGAGTCACTGCAGGACATGTAAGCTTGGAGGTTGCACCATATACGCATCCTCCTCTAAATTTCCATTCAAGAGCGTCTTTAATCCGTTTGCCATATTTCGTAGTCATAAAATGCCGTTAGAACCATATCGAAGGGTTGATTTCTCGCTTCAGACCGCCATTATGTTGTAGGCGTTCTGTAGAGTGAGTTGTAACAAATACCACACTCTCTAAGATAGTATTGAACTCGTGACTCAAATATTCTTACGCTTTCTATCGAATAGAATCTTTGTGCTCTTGTTCGATTGGTTTTTGTCTTCATTTGGAACTCCTTGAAAAAGATTTCACCGAAAGAACTCGTGTTTATTAATGCCATCAGATACACAAAACCGTATCTTGTAATCATCGGTAAATGTAATAAAGTAGTTATAACCTCCTCTTTGCAGATGTGTTCACTTGGCGTACATGAGTGTATGATCCCGATAATAAATCAACACTAGCTTCGGGTGAATCAGGTGAAGGGCTATTTAGTCGTTGCCCAGCGAGATTCACAACATAAATTATGATTCATAATCGAAACCTTCAAGTATATCACCGGATGGAGTTTCTTGATTAGGTTCTATACGTTAATATGACCCCGATCTTGATACCCGCAGTATGTACGGTTTTTTTTTAAGTCGTTAGAGGCACATTCGTTTTAAGTTTATGTTATATGACCGATAAATAAATGTAAAGCGAATAGACCATTTTTGAAGGCGGTACCAAATACTACCCCATTCACAGTGATCCTAAATTAAATCGGGATCTATTGAAAAATGAAAACCAGCCGTTATTCAAAGCAGCGGAAATAATATTCTGCCCGATTGCGAGTACATAGTAAATCGGAGAGATAAGTTCAAAACAGGCAGTGGGCAAATTTAAAGCGATGGATCTCTTGCGAGGGCAATGACGCCCGGCGCCATTCTCAGCGTAGATCCATCTCCCTCTCGAGTCTTCTACTTGACTTGAGTTCTGCGTATTATGACAAATGAGAACCCTGACCGGTGTCTAGCGCCCACAGTAAATTAGAGAAGTTGTACAAACTTCATGTATACAATACGCCCGAAATTTGAGTGGTCGTGAGACCCGTTGCTATCATTGTGAACTTTAGGGGTTGACTTGAGTGACCTGAGTTCCCTCAATAATGACATTTGTCATCCCTTTTTAGTGTTCCCATCGGCTGACTTTGGGATTCGCCGAACCACTTGGCTTTCTTGGTAAACTTCTGTAACTGCTTGAATTTCTTAACTGTTTTGGACCACCAGCCGAGAAGGAGTAGAAAGTTTTAATGCTACCAGTCGTCTCGGCGTTCGTGATCATCTTATGTAGTTCATTTAGAGATAACTCAAACTTATGCATATTGAAGTTCATAATGAACTAAGAGAATTTGTTTTGGAAGAGAGACTTGGGATAAGATCCATGGTAGGTTCTTGTGAGCCAATGCCGGGTACTTGGCGTTGAGTCGATCAGCAACAATCATTTAATGATATGAGGCTCGTGTATTCGTTCCCGAACTGCTTTGTCCACGAGGAAACAATAGATATTAAATATCTACCAAACACAGGCTTCGCTTTAGAATAATTCCTCGAAGTTGCGGTATATGTCATATCTTTTGCCACTACCGTATTAATTTAGACGAAGGTTCCCATATTGTGACGTAAAGAGACATTGGACATCCCTGACATCGAGTTGTGCTTTTTGTGGGAATCCACTTTTCGATGGGAGAAGCGTATCGTTAGGTTTGGAGGAACCTTAGTATTATCTGTGTCGGTCTGCTTGGCGAGAATAATTCTCCCGAATTTAAAGACCAACAAATAGAAGTTTGAGTTATTCATTTTGCAACTTTTCAAGTCTTTGGCCAGCAGTTTACATGAGTAGTAGTAGCGGTAGCCATTAAATTCTACAAGAATAAGTAAATAAAGACAAACGAGAATCAGTAAACTATGTCTTAAACATTTACAAATAAATTGTAAAGTAAATCTTATACTTAGATCTAAAATATATTAGTATCGAGGGCACAATGCAACTTAGATCGAAGCAGCCAGCTACAACATTTTGAATCGGTTATAATAGTAGGTTATCAACCAATTATGTAAAACTACGTAACTCTTGTGTCGTTAAGCGTACTATTGAAGATGCTACTTTTGTATCTCCGACAAACGGTTAAGCGTGATTAGGCAAAAGTGCTTGGAATGATCGTAAAGCCCCTTGGCGTTAGTGGAAATCAACTGCTTGTGATCCGTTGTCATATCCCAAGTGCAAAGCTGTAACACGCCCCGTCGGCGGTGTGTCGGATAATCTGTGGAATTTCGCCTTTAG